>VWZD01008000.1:159031-210184 GCA_013396695.1 Sakesphorus luctuosus | reverse complement strand
TAATAATAATAATAATAATACCTGAGAGGCAAAGGATTATTTCAGGCGCATCCCTGCCTTGTGCTGTTGCACTGAGCGTGTCAGTGTGATTTTAAAATCAGTGTTAATTAATAAATAATCCAAGAACCATAAAAGACTGGCTTTGGACAGCTGGAAAACACCTTATTCATGAGTCAGAGAGGGTTTTTATGGTTTGGTCCATGAAACAGAGCACCACACCAGCCTCAGCTTCTCAGCTCTCACAGGCGTAGAAATCAGTGTCACAAAACTCTAATTTGAGTATTTGCAGGTATGTTTTAAAGGCAGTTTAAGACAAAACAACAGAAAGTTGATCCCAAGATTTCAAGGAACTATGCACGGAAAACCAGGTTAAGAATTAAAATGAAGAATTAAAATCACAGACTGAAATGTTTTCATAACTTTTCAGTTCCATTCCAGAAAAACAAGTGAAATCTCAGTGATACCCCCTAAAGAAATTATTTAGTGGAAATATTCCAAGTGCTACCTATGACTTCATCAAGCCCTTCATTATCCACTTCCAGATCCCACCAATGGGAAAGAGCAGGGCCTGAAAACTCTGTGTGATGCTCTTTATCAGTCCCAAGGGAAGGACTTTCAGTGGAAGATATTCCCAGCTGCCATAACAATTTAAAATACTAGATGGGATCAAGACCAGACTGTGATGACAGGGCAGAAAATTCCTCCTAAATGCAGATATTTTACCATGCACTGTCAGGGTCGCTGTCGTTGTCTTGTCTCCACACACACACGTGTAATCTCCTGCATCCTCTTCCTCCAGGCTCTGGATTGTCAGCTCAGCAATGGTGTCCTTCAGCCTCATTTTGTGCTTGTCCCCAGGCTGGAGCAGCTGCTGCCCCTTCCTCCAGTGCACAGGGGCAGGTTTGCTCAGCTCACACTGCAGAACAGCCACTCCACTCTCTGTGGCTTCCACGCTGCCAAGGGCTCTTTTGAACAGTGCAGGCAAAGCTATGGGGTGTGATACAAACAGAGAGGGCATCAAAACCACCAACCAGACCTTGGGGAACTCTGAACTACATCCTGAGGTCAGTCCTACGTCCTGAGGTCAGTCCTATATCCTGAGGTCAGTCTTTCATCATTACAGGAAATCAGATAGTCTGGAAAGCTGCATCTGTTGGAAAAATACTTCAGGATCTCCCAGTGCCACCATGATCTGCTTCTGCCATGGACTTACCAGCATGCTCATCCCTTCCCAGAGGATTCCACTAGTCCTCTCTACCCATTTCAGTCTGAAATCATCTATCTTGAACTTTAAAGACAAGAATTTGATTGAAAGTCGTCGCCCCAGGTGACAGCACTGCCATCTGGAGATGCCTCCCTTTCCCTGGCATCGTAATTGATCTGGTTGGTTCAGAAAAAAAATTAGCAAATAACTTCAGGTGCAACTTTAAGCCACAATTTCAAAGGACAGAAATGGTTCTAATATCAGGAATACAGAGGAGCTTTTAGGCAGCATTCAACAAGCTGCTTTGTGATGTGCCACTGAAGTAAAAAGGAAGAGACTTGTAGAGGGATGAAAGTGCCAGGTCAGAGGAGGGGAGGAACAGAAAGAACCTCCAGGTGGGAGAAAGAAGGGGAAGAAAAGTGTGCAGAAAATCTAGAAGAGATTTGACTCCACAGTTTTTCTTCTGTCTTTGGAACCATCTTATCCTTTAAGATATATCTCAAATAAAACCAGTTATTTCATCTATTGCATTGCACATGAACTGCTTCTTCTGAAGGGACAACCAGAGCTCAGCACTACCCACCACAGAAGAGATAGGAACAAAATGTGTCCCACTGCTCCCTAAATCAGGACCTGCAGAATAATGCCATGGGGTGGGGGTTTATTTGATTTATCCTCAGCAGGATATATCTCAGTCCTGCAAAAGAGGAGGACAGTCATCCATTCCTGAATGGAAAAACCTCACTCACTGAGCTGGGCAGTTTTAAAGAACTTTCTTTCAAGTTAAGTGAGAACATTGAGTGATGGCAGTGGGACATAATGACAAACCCTGTGAGAACAGTCTTGCTCATTCTTGGCCTTACATGCATGTGCTGTTCTTTACTTTGCTATAAACCCATCAGTTCCAAACTGACAGACAATGGGAGATGGGATGAAACACCACCAGCAAACCAAGAAAATGCTGCAGAATCAAAACATCAAAGCAAGTCAGGAAAGAGAGAGAGAAAAGGGATGTCCTTGGGACACTGAGAACGGCTTTTTTACCATGGACTGTCAGGACAGCCGAGGTCTTCTGCTCCCCACACACACAGGTGTATTCCCCTGTGTCTTCCACCTTCAGGTCTCGGATCAGCAGCTCTGCAGCCATCCCTTCTTGTCTCATCCTGTACTTGTCGCTGGCTCGGAGTGTCCTGTCCCCCTTTCTCCACTCCACGGGCTCCCCGACCTTGCTGAGCTCGCAGCGCAGGGTGGCTGTGCCACCATCCGTGGCCTCTCTGTTCTTCAGCCCCTCTTTGAAAAATGCAGGCAGAGCTGAAGGACAGCAATGTGAGCAGTGAGAAGCAACTCTCCAAAGAGTTAAAATCATCTTTAAGTTTCCTTTTTCCCTCTTATCTTGAACTGATTTATCAACACAAGAACACAGATTCTCAAGAGTCTCCGTGAATCAGCATCAGGAAAGAAATGTCATCACCAGGGAAGGATTTAATGAGTACAGTAACCCACAGAGGTATTTAACATGGACTTAGAGTCACAGATCAACACAAACAGAAGTAGAAAAACATTTTTTTTCCTGTGAAATTTCAAGCAAGAAGAATGATTTGAAATTTCTGGGGAAAAAAATTGTTTTCTTATACTACTTTTTGAACCATAAGGGGAGGATGTTTGCTGTGTTTTCACATCCTTGAGCAAACAAAGAGACATTTTACATTTAAAAAAAAAAGATAAAATGAAACGTTGGAGTTTCATTTTAAATGTCAGCTTGAAATGAAATTGTTCATTTCAATACATGGAGGGAAAAGAAGCATTTTCACCTGAACTGACACACCCTTTCAAAGATGTCAGGTCCGGTAACAATCAAAGTTCTCCCTGAGAATGGTCGTCCCTTGGAAGGTTTGGGCTTTTACACAGGACACCAACTGAATGCCATGGGAGTAAAAAATCACCTTGTTGTTTTAGGGATGGAGAGTAAGATTCCATGGAACAACCTCACCTTAAACCCTAAAACAACCTAAGTCATAATCCCTTTGAGGCAAATTATTTTTGGGCTTGAGCTTTATGAGGAGCCTAATAAAGGAACTTTGAAGGGGAAAGCACAGTGATAGATCCTAATTAGAACAGTGGCAGGAGCCCTGGTTGCCTGATATCCCTCTCATGCCACACATCCCAGCTGATGGAGCCGTGGATAAAGCTCTGGCAGAAGAAGGAGATGGGAGTGCAACCAGCTCTCTGCCCAAGGGAGCAGAGAAACCAGGGAAGTTCTTTTCAGTGTGTGCCTTGTTTTGGGTGGTTTACCATGAACTGTCAGCACTGCCATGGTCTGCTGGTCCCCACACACACAGGAATAATTTCCAGCATCCGCCGTGTCCAGGCTTTGGATGGTGAGCTCAGCAACGACACCCTCTCGGTTCATTTGGTACTTGTCACTTGGCTTGAGGGTCTTCAGTCCCTTCTTCCACTCCACCTCAGCAGCTGCCTTGTTCAGCTCACAGTGCAGAGAGACACTTTTACCTTCAGTGGCTTCCTTGTCTGTCAGTTCTTTGGTGAAAAGAGCAGGCAGGACTGCAGAGTAAAGGCAATATGGACATGGCATCAACCCTGAGCGAGCCTGACCCAAGATCTAACCACTCTCATCTCCCTGAAGCCCTAAGACCCTCTTGGTCTCCTCCAGGGTTTTGTTCCTCCATGATTTTGCTCCAATCTCTAACACTTCAAAAGATAATTCAGTTTGATTTTTACTCCCTTTTCTTTCCTCATGCTTTAAAATGCTCTTTAAAAGCAATTCCATCTGCAAACCTAGTTGCCAAGCCTTCTGTTCTTTACTTTATACACCATAAAATCCAAGACATAAAATAAGAGGCTACATTTCAATAGAAGACCCTGAGCATTTTGTCTCCCTTGAGAAGAGCAGCAGTTCTGCAGGAGTGCCTGACTCATGGCACTGTCTGAATTTTTATAAATGGAGCCCCTCAAAGCAGAGCAGTTACAAAAATGCTGCCAGTTTTCTGCAGAGATAAAGTGTTTGCTTTGGAAGAGTGAAGATAAAATGTGTAAAAGAGGGCTGGGAATAGCAGGAGCAAAAAAAATATGTCTATTTTTCATTAAGATCACCCTTATATAGCATCATACACTGAGGAAAACTTGTTCTTCTTAGGGGCAACAAGTGTAACAGTTTAAGTCACAAAAAGTAAATATTATTCCCACTTTTTGATCAATTCCTGTGGGAAAACTTCTAAAGAATCAGCTGTTCTGGTCTAGGGAGGTTGTGTTGAGCTGGGGACTGTGCTTGTCACCTGAACACAGCACCCAGGAAGGCAAACGGCACAGCAGGTGAAAGGAGAAGGAGAGAGAGAAGGAAAACAAGGATGGGAAAATGAATCAGCAGATGGGAGGATAGAAGGTATACAGGGAAAAGAGGAAGCAGAAGAGGAAGAGGAAGGTTTTGGAATTATACAGGTGCTGAGAAATCCTTTTTTACCATGCACTGTCAAAGCAGCCACAGTCTGTTGGTCTCCACACACACAGCTGTAATTCCCAGCGTCTGCCAAGCCCAAATCCTGGATCCTCAGCTCCACAAAGGGACCTTCCTGCTCTATTTGGTACTTCTCACTTGGCTTGAGGACCACATTCCCCTTTTTCCACACAACTGGGGCCGATTTGCTGAGTTTGCAGCGCAAAGTGACAGCCTCCCCCTCTGTAGCTTCCTTGTTGGACAATTCTTCTTGGAAGAGGACGGGCAAGGCTGAAGGATGCAACACCAACAGAGAGGGAATCAGCACTGGAGTGAAATGAACTGGACTGTGCTGGGAGTCCCTGGGCTCAGGGATACATTTAACCAAAAATACACTATTTCTAGGTGTGTGCTGTTGAAAGGGGGGTAAAACACCCTGGAGGAGAGAGAAACAAATTAAAGAGAACAAGACACAACATTGACGTGCTGCCTCGAGGCAAAGAACCACAAGGGAATATTCTCTAGTGGGGTGACTCTCTGGCCCCACAGAGCCAAGAACTTGGAACTTTTAACAAAACACCCTGACCAAGCATTGGTAGACCAGAAAATCCTACCATTTCAGCTACATTTGGGGCTCACAGAGAAACACAGGCAGAATGGTTACCATTGACTCTCAGAGCAGCCGTTGTCTGCTGGTCCCCACAGAGGCAGGTGTAGCTCCCAGCGTCCTCCAGCTCCAGGTCCTGGATAACCAGCTCAAGGAAACGCCCTTCCTGCCTCATTTTGTACTTCCCACTGGGCAGCAGCAGCTTCCCATCCCTGCTCCACTGCACAGAGCCCCCAGGATGGCTCAGCTCGCACTGCAGCGTCGCCGTCCCGCTCTCCGTAGCCTCCTCGTTCCGCAGCTCCTTTTTGAAACGCACTGGAAGGGCTGAGAGAGGCAGAATGGAAAGGGCTTGCAACCCAAGGCTCTGCCATGATTTACTGGATATCTAACCAAGCCTTCTTCCAACATCCTTAACCTTGAGCATATGCTGTCTTTTTTCGTGGATGGCAAAAGAAATTCTGTAGTAAGTTGGTCTGTGGGAATCGATTTGTGAACTCGATTGGGTTCATGCACACAAACACCAAACTCATCCTCATCATTAAATCCTCCTCAAATAACACAAAATCCCAAGGAATCTTATGTTTCCATGTTAATTCAGGAAAACACAGGTGTAGGACAGCAGCCTTCACTTGAGGAAAGTCAAGAAAACAACACAACACACACACATACCCAACATTGGGCATAATGAAAACTGATTGAGGACAAAGATTAGGGACAGCAGGGACATGGTAAGATGGAAAAGTGGATGGATGAAAGCAGTGGAAGCAGGACAAAGACTGGGGACAGCAGGGACATGGTAAGATGGAAAAGTGGATGGATGAAAGCAGTGGAAGCAGGACAAAGGTGGGTGTGGTGAGAGAATAAACAGAGCAGAGGAGGGAAGAGGTGGACAAAACCATTCCAGAGTTTCACACGTTATTTCTGCCTTTTTACCATTCACTGACAAAGTTGCTGTGGTTTTTTGGCTCCCCACTAGACATGAATAGTCTCCAGCATCCTTTAGGTCCAGATCATGGATCAGCAGCTCAGCCACTGTGCCCTCCTGCCTCATCTTGTATTTGTTACTTGGCCGGAGAAGAGTGTGCCCCTTCCTCCACTCCACGGGGGCCTCTCTGCTCAGCTGGCACTGCAGGGTGGCTGTCCCACCTTCCACACCTTCCAGGGGCTTCAGCTCCTCCTCGAAGAGCACAGAGACAGCTGAGGAATGAAGCATTCTCAGTTTACTTTGGGAGCATCACCACCATCTGGTGACTTCATATGGAACTCGAAGCCAAAACAAACCCTCGTGGCACACACAACAAGTAAGCTCTGACCTACCTGCCCTTCCAGGACTCTACTTGTATTTGCAACAGCACACCAAGAGTTTTGGACCAAAGAAAAAGAGAGCAATTATTTCCCAATAATTAGAATACTCTTCTGCTGCCCAAATGCTGTTGGTCTCAGACACATAAAAACTCTGAGAAAGTGGAGAAAAGAACTTCATAATCCTTAATAAAAGGTGTAGCTAAGGCCCTTCTTACCTTAGAACTTGGACAGTCACTCTATTCAAAGCATAAGAGATATTTCTTAGGAAGAGAAGACATTTTGTTATCAGGTGTATTTAATTGATATGTTTTAGCATGAAGTTACCATCCCAGAAAACAGAGAACACAACAGACCCTGCTGTCTGCACTGATCCCTATTTTTCCAGCCTCTAAGTGTGCAGGAGGAATAGCAGGACCATGGCAAGAACAACAACAAATGGTCACAAGCAGGTGTCTCGTTCCTACCATGGATTTTGACTCGGGCTGTGCTCTGCTGGTCTCCAGTGTCACAGGTGTATCTTCCAGCATCTTCTGGCTCTGCATTATGAATCACCAGCTCTGCCACTGTGCCCTTCTGCTTCATTTCATATTTGGCACTTGCCTGGAGCGTGGCCTCTCCCTTCTTCCACACCACCGTGGCATCGGCTTTGGAGAGTTCGCAGCGCAAGGAGACGGATTTCCCTTCTTCCGTATCCGTGTTCTCCAGGGCTTGTTTGAACAGGACAGGCAAAGCTACAACACAGAGCCAGGGGTTAGGATGTGCCCTCTGAACCTGCCCTACAACAAGTGCCCCCAGGAGAGCTGTCACCTAAAATCAGCCCTTTTCCAAATGACTCTCTCTCTTGGGTTGAGCTGGTAAAATGCCAACTGCCAAATACAGAGTCAGTCTCTCCCTCCCTGCTGAGAAAAGGGAGAAAGGGGGAAAAAAACCCTAGAAACACCCTCCCCTTGGCTGTGTGGAACCACCATGACTCTGCTTGGGAGCAGAAATAATAGACCTCTTGCCCAGGTGTTGTCATCTCGTTGGGGATTCCAAGCAACATGAGCAAAGTTTTGTTTTAAATTCATTCCCTGTTCCTGCAGAGCTCAGAAATAATAACTAGATCCTAAATCTCTTCTGCTTTCTGCTCCAGCACATACTGCTCTTGCTATGCTACCAAAGCTGCTGCGTTTGTTAAAAGAATATTGGGAAGTGTAGATGCCATTTCAAAGCCTTTAAAAAGGATGTTTTAGGGAGTCTGGGGGGGTCTAAACATTAATCACTTGGCCACGTGAAGATTTTAAGGGACTGGATTTTTGTTTCTTGTGCTCCACCATCTCTAACTCCAGTCCTAATACAGGTCATGCAAAAGAACTGATAGATCAGGAACTGCAGCACACAGAAAATTAATCCTCTGCACTTCACCAAATTATTTTTTGCCCAGTGAGAAGCTACAGATTTAAAACCCCAAATACAGAATGTGAGATTACACAAATAAAATACATACAGGTGACAACAAGTGGGTAATGTTACCTTTAAGTTTTACGTATTGAACATGGCACTGCCACAAAAAAAATTGTTATGTTATGTGATTTTTTTTAGTAGAACTATGAAACACTTGATTAAAAGTATTGTGTTCAGTTCTGGGCCCCTCAGTTGAGGAAAGAGATTGAGGGGCTGGAGCGGGGCCAGAGAAGAGCAAGGAGGCTGGAGAAGGGAGTGGAGCACAAGTGCTGTGGGGAGAGGCTGAGGGAGCTGGGGGTGTTTGTGCTGGAGAAGAGGAGGCTGAGAGGTGACCTCAGCACTGTCTGGAAGTGCCTGAAGGGAAGTTGTGGCCAGCTGGGGGTTGGTCTCTTCCCTCAGGCAACCAACAGTAGGACAAGAGGGAATGGGCTCAAGCTCTGCCAGGGGAGGTTTAGGTTGGATATCAGGAAGAAATTCTTTCCAGAGAGAGTAAATAGGCATTGGAATGGCCTGCCCAGGGAGGGGGTGGATTCTTTGATCCTGGAGGTTTTTAAGGTGAGAATGGACATGGCACTGAGTGCCATGATCTGGTAATCAAAGTGGGGTTGGATTAAGAGTTGGACTTGATGATCTCAGAGGTCTCTTCCAACCCAACTGATTCTATGATTCTAAGAAAGGGCAGCCATGTGTCTGACTCCACCCACCGTTCACTTTGACCCTGGCAGTGGTTTGGAGGTCCCCAGTGCTGCAGGTGTAGTCCCCAGCATCGACCGACTTCACATCCCTGATAATGAGCTCTGCCACAGTTCCAAGCTGCCTGAACTCATACTTCTCACTGGCACAGAGCACAGTGTCTCCCTTCAGCCACTTCACTGGGGTGCCAGGTTTGTTGAGCTCACAGGTCAGCTTGACCTGTTTTCCTTCTTTAGCCTCTTCGTTTTGGAGCTCTTGCTTGAAAAGAAGGGGTGGTTCTGAAAGAGAATAAAGCAAACGGTGAAGGAAACCTGAGGCTGGAAATCATTCTCCCCCTTCTGCTTTTCAGCCAGAAAACTGCAGGAATGCAAAAGCACTGGCAAAGAGTAAACAGACCCTGACATCTCACATCTGGCTGCCAGCACTTCACAGCAGCAAAAGAACCCCAAGATAAAGGCCATATGTTTATCTTCCTTTTAACCTCTGTCTGCACTATTGGAGGCTTTGCTGCTGTGACTGTTTTCATTATTAACATCAGTGGCAGACTCTGCACTGCTATTAATGGCACAAACTGTGCCACAGAGGGGTGCCCAGAGCTGCACCACTGGCACAAACCCAGAACACTTCACGAGGTCAACTCACACACAACACAGAGGACACAGCAATGGCAAAGACCTTCCTGTCACGACCAGCAGGATTGATTACTCATTATAAAAAAGAAAAACAAACCACAATGTATTTTTTCGTCCCACATGAACACGGACTTAAAACCAGCACAGAGCAAACACAGAGGGGGCAGCACAGCTGGAGGTGACAGAATCCCTGGGGAGCTTCCTGTGCATCCTGGGATTCAAGGTTTTCAGCTGAGCTGGTGCAAGGAAGGAATTTATTGGGGGAAAAAACCCTCAGCTGAAGTGTTTCCCCTTTGGTTAATGAAATAAAAAATTCTTCCTGAATTCTACTGTCTTATGAATATGCAAATCAGCTACTGATTCATGAGGCACTTCACCTATGGCTGTTGAAAAACTACAGCTTGTTCTTCTGTTCCCTTTGATCTCCAGTTTGAGACACTCAGTGTCACATGACTACTGATTTTTTTAATCCTGTTTTTGCATTCTGCTGCTCTGATGTGACCTTAACAGATAAAGGAAAGCTCCAACAGTGCAATTTGTTGTACACATGGTTATGATTTGACTCCTTCACGTCTACTGGTGATCTGAATCTGTGTGTTTAAAGCCCACACCCTTCTCTGTGAAGCAAAAATGGGGCTGTTGTGGAACGTTGTGGAACACTGTAAATGTGGGGGGTTTCTAACAGAAAATTGGTCATCATGGGTGAGCTCCAGGTCCTACTGAAGTTAACACAGGTCCTTCTCTTGTGCATAGTGGGTATCGTGAAAACATCCTCGTGTAGAGAAAGAGAAAATTGGGATCATTAACCATCACCTCTTCTTCATTACATCACCAAGATCTTCTCTTTCCATGCACAGCAGACCTCAGCCTTCAGTTGTTTTGTTCCTTGGTGCTCTGGGTAAGTCCTGAGAGCAGCTTGTCCTCCCCCTCCACGCTCTGAGGTTCAGGTTGACCATTCCAACAACCCAAATGCTTTTTTATTCACACTGACTTCTGTAATCCAAGTGCAGCTTCTGATCAGTCCATGCCAAGTGTCCAAGACCACACAGAACATCCACTGCTCTGGTTAAACACAGCCTGTGCCTTTACCAACCTCCTGGACCTGCTCAAACCTGCCCAGGTGAGCAAGGGATTTAACTCACATGAACTGAGCTCCTCCTAAACCTTGGGATGAATGACTCAGGACAGGCAGGAGCCATTGCAAGGTGGTCTTAGATAAGCCCATTTCTGACATGGCCCAGACCCAACTCTGACCCAGCCCAGAGAAGTTCACTAAAGACTCGTCTAAGAGCTTCAGCTTAGATAACAACCCTTTAGATCATAGAACAGTTTGGGTTGGAAGGGATCTTTAAAGGTCATTAATCCAACCCCTCTGCAAAAAGCAGGGACATCTTCACCTAGATTAAGTTGCTCCAAGCCCCAACCAACCTGGCTTTGAATGTTTCCAGGGGTGAAGCATCCCCCATCTCTTTGGGCAACTTCTTACAGTGTTTACCACATTCATTCTAAAAGAACTCCTTCCTTACATCTAATCTAAATCAACCCTCTTTTAGTTTAAACCCATCACCCTTGTCCTGTGAAGCAGGATGGCTCCTCCTGCCTCATCACACTCTTGGGAGCATTGCTGTGATAAATCTGGCTGCCCAAAGTAACCACCAAGATCAGTGTGGGGGTCTGAGCTCCCTCCTTGGAGAGAACCATCAGAAATTTGATTAATTCACTCATTTGAATCCACTTGCACTGGAAACAAAGAATTCAAAGACCCATTTAATCCGAGAGCTCATTAACAAGGGCAGGAACAATATACTTTACATTTTATATTCTAGGATTCAAGTAGATGCATTAAAGATTATTTGGAATTATCTTTTATTATTATTTAAAATACGTATTTGAAGATGTTCTCATGGTCCTCCTGTACCGAGTTTCTGTGATTTTGGGGAGATTCCTTCAGAAGATCGAGGTCCTTGGTTTTCACAGACTCCCTTTTTTGGGGTGGTGGTTCAACTCCATCTTATTTTATTCCAGTCCATTCCCTTGAAGAAGCTGCACTTTGCAAGTTTGTTGTGCTCTGTTGTCACAGGGGAGAACACAAGGTGGCATTCACTGGCTTTGTTCACTTTCAGGACACAGATTCAGGAGATGATTCATTCTTTCTCTTGATTATCTCCTAGGCTGGATGGGTCTCCTACAGAAACACCCACTGTCCTGCACTGACCCAGTGTTCTCCTCCTGGGGGTTGCAACAAGATGATCTTTAAGGTCTCTTTCAACCCAAACCATTCCAGGATGCCACGAGTCTCAGGGAGCTCAGACACTTCACTTTCACAGAGCTAAAACCAGGTGAGAAGAGGGATTTTCCTGCTTCAATTCTTTCCCCTCTCTGGGTGCTGTTCTGGAAGACTTGATGAAAACATCTCTGTGCAAAGACACGATGTTCCTTTTGGAGAAGAGGAGGCTCAGAGGTGACCTCAGCACTATCTAGAACTCCCTGAAGGCAAGTTCTGGCCAGGTGGGGGTTGGTCTCTTCTCCCAGGCACTCAGCAATAGGACAAGGGGGCACGGGGTCTCAAGCTCTGCCAGGGCAAATTGAAGTTGGAGATGAGAAACAAATTCTTTGCAGAGAGAGTG
Source organism: Sakesphorus luctuosus (assembly GCA_013396695.1). Classification (NCBI taxonomy): domain Eukaryota; kingdom Metazoa; phylum Chordata; class Aves; order Passeriformes; family Thamnophilidae; genus Sakesphorus; species Sakesphorus luctuosus. The sequence continues at coordinate 198,225 of VWZD01008000.1, read as the reverse complement.
CTGAGGCATTGGAATGGGCTGCCCAGAGAGGGGGTGGATTCCCCATCCCTGGAGGTTTTTCAAGTGAGCTTGGCCGTGGCACTGAGTGCCATGATCTGGTAAAGGGGCTGGAGTTGGCCCAAGAGTTGGACTTGATGATCTGGGAGGTCTTTTCCAACCCAATCCATTCTATGATTCTGTGATTTTCAGTGGAGTCTCCTGTTTTGATAATTTCAATTTATTACTCTGACCTCAGTGTTAGATGATGAATTAGGACCAAAACCATCACTCCAAAAGCTCTCACTCTTGACAGCAATAACTGCACCAGTTTGAGCTGCTCCAGCCTCCCCCTCATATCTGCCACTGTCCCTTTCTTCTGCCTTGGGAATGACAGGCTTGGCTTCAAATCCCAGCAGGGAAATTGGAAGAATTCCTAAGGCTCTTCCCACTGCTTTACAGGCCTGTCTGGTTTGGAGGTTTTACAGTGAAGCAACACTCATCCTCACCCTCACCGACTCCAGAATCAACCAGTTCCTCTGGGAATGTGCAAAGCTTCTCTAGAATCACATAAAAACCATCTAAGACGTTTCAGAAGAGCTGTGGATCCTCAGATCACAAGTAAACCATGAGATTTGCATCCCAGAATTATTTATATCAAACTACAGGTCAAGGTGAATAAAAAATAATTTGATTTTTGTGACCATAAAGCCCTTGGGAAGCACCAATGATGACACAGAATGTTGTTTGAATACCCATTGGCATCTGGGAGAAACTGAGAAGACAATATTCCTGTTGAAGAACAGAACTAAGATCTCTCTCACATCTCAGTAAATATGATTAAGACCGAGGCACTTTTTTTCTGAGATTTTTCCATGGGAACTGATTAGTTTGAACCTTCTGCCTGACTGTGGAGAAGTTAGTTCTGAAGGAAGGGAGTACAATACAGGTTTGTCTCACCTAGAGAAGGTCTCATCAGAACAAGCCCTCCAAAAACCAAGCAGAAGGTTCAGGTAAGTCATGAAGGTGTCTCCACAACCACTGGAAGGTGACAGACACCTCCAGAGACCAGAAAGTCACTTCCAAAATAGGTCACTGGGACAGAGCAGCTCTCTGGAAGTGTTTGTCTTTCTACAAAGCTTATAGAAGTAACTTAAGCTACACACCAAATCTCACTTGGCCAAGATAGATCTTATCCCTCCCAGATTAATGCTTTTTAAGTCATAAAAATCCAATCAACCAGGAGACCAAAACTTGGTTACTGTATTACAGCATCACATATTAACCTTTTTCAAATAAAGCCTTTTCAGTTCCCTTCAGAAAAAAAAAAATATCCCAAATGTAGTAATTCCTTTGCATTAGGGAAAATTTTCAAATTTGGGGGGGATTAAAAGGTTTTGAAATAAATGTGGTGGTTCTGGAAAAAATGAGACTGTGACCTGACACAGGGACTGTGTGTTTTACATCTCGGGGCAACGAGAAATATTTACATTTGCAGGAAGAAAACATCTCTTTCATCCCACATTCTTGGGCTGTTTGGCCTTCATTTCACTTCCTTGCTACAGAGCTAGACTGACACTGCAGTTTTCACTCACTTCAACTTTTCCAGACAAAACAATCCACTGCCAACAATGAATCACAGAGAACACAAGCAGTGTTGCCTTTCAAACAATGAAAACTACATTTAAAACTTTTTTTTTTCGTTGAATTGATTTCTCCTCATTAACCTCCACCTTATCAGCTCACTCAAGGAAAACTGAACAAGGCATCACTGCATCACGACATTCCCATCCAAGATCCAAGAAACACTCCAAGAGTTGTCCAGGATTACAGAGTGTTCATTCTCCAGCTGTAATTTCACTGTAAAAGTAATTCTGGTTTTGAACATATACACACATACATATGATGGGGCTAAAATTGTAGCATTTTTGTCCTTTTTTTTTTTTCCCCATCTACCCACCTCAGCCCCACTCATTTCTCCTCGTTATTTTCTCTCCTGCTGCTTTGAGGATTGATTTACCTTTCACAACCAAACTGGCAGATGTTTTCTTATCCCCAGCTTCAAATGAAATGAGCCCCGAGTCCTTCAGCGAGAGCTTTCTCAGCGTTAGCAGGTGATATCCCCCAGGCTGGCACTGGATCTCATTAAGTTCATTGGTATGGAGAGGGGTTTTATCCAAAAACCACTGCACTTTGCTATAGTCTACGGGAGAGATTCTGCACTTGAACATGGCAGACTCTCCCTCTAACACAGTGACATCTTCCAGGTCTTCTGTTATTAGCACTTTTTGGCCTGAAAGGAACACAGACACACAGCAATTACTGGAATCTTCCCGTTTCTAGCATGAAAATCCATATGGAAAACTCCCAAGAGTGAGTTTTTCCCCAAGAAAGAAATAAGATACGGAAGACAAACATAATTCCCCTGATACTGAACACAAAACCCACTCACAGGAAGAGAATATATACAGGACACACACCAAAATAAGATAAAGACAACTTTAAAGCACCAGGAAACATAAAGCAGAACAAGTACAATGCAGATCCAGTGTTATAAACCTGCTCCTAATGAACCTCCCTGAAAAGGTTGAAAGGATGAGCCTCTGCCAGCATTATTGGGCTTTAAACATCACTAAGCAGATGATCCCTCCCTTGACAACCTCCCTGTTTTTCTAAAGCAAAAATAATTTGATTTCTATGGACTGGAAGCACTGAGCCCCCACCTTCTTAGAGAGCAGTCCAACCATAAACAGATTGGGAAGTGGAAAGAGTGTCTGGCTGCAGTTTTGGTAAAAAGAAATAAAGAATCTGCCCTGAAAACCTCCCTGTGTAGATAGATATACACCTACCTAGAAATATATATATGTATATGTATATGTGTGTGTGTGTATGTATATAGATGTATATACACGTGTGTGTGTGTATATATATGTATATATGTATGTATATGTGTATATGTAGATGTATATATATGTATAAGGATGAATCTAACTAGAAACATACAAAAAATAAGGTGATTGCAGTATACAAAAAAATCTCTGCTGTTCCTCCTCCATACAAAACCAGTACAGAGATTTTTTTTGCTTTTATCTTCTTGGCTGTGAAGCATTTTCTCCACTCAGAAAAGCTGCTGTTGGGAAGCTCACAGTGAATTCAGGTGCTCAGAGCCTGAGGTTACGAGGGGCATTAAGTGCATTTCTTTGCTTCTCAACAGGCTCTAACAGATGGTCGGAGGTGGAGGAGTCTGACTTCACCCCCTTGTCTTTAATATCTGCCACTGCATCTCCATCAGCCTATTCTTGGGTCATTCCTCCTGTTCTCTTCACTGTCTTATCCATTTCACCTCAAGGGTTTCTTGAGGAACAGACCCCACTCCTCCCCCTCAAACACTGCCCTGCCCTCAGCACTGGCCACCACAGCTCATTTACTGCCCCCAGCTCACAAAGCTGCTGCTGTGCTGGTTGTGCTCTTCAGCTGGAAGTTGGGTCCTTCCCTTCATCTCTAAGGTGCAAAGGGACATGAAGCACTTAAAGATTCTGGCCATGAAGATGCTCCAAGGGATGGAGCTGCTCTGGAGCCAGGCTGGGAGAGCTGGGGGGGTTCACCAGGAGAAGAGAAGGCTCCAGGGAGACCTGAGAGCCCCTTGCAGTGCCTAAAGGGGCTCCAGGAGAGCTGGAGAGGGACTGGGGACAAGGAATAGAATAATAGGACAAGGGGGAATGGCTTTAAACTGACCAGCAGGCAGGGATAGGTGGGATATTGGGAAGAAATTACTCCCTGTGAGGGTGGGCAGGCCCTGGCACAGGTTGCCCAGAGAAGCTGTGGCTGCCCCATCCCTGTAAGTGTCCAAGGCCAAGTTGGGGTAACCTGGGCTAGTGGAAGATGTCTCTGCCCATGGCAGGGGAGTGGAACAAAATGACCTTTAGTGTCTTTTCCAACCCGAACCATGCTGTGGTTCTGTGGACCAGTATTTACCCATCACTTCTTGGAAACCACTACTGGGAAGAGGCATCAAGGGATACAGAGGAAAGCCTGGATGCAGAATAATTTTTCCCCCATGTGGCAGTGGGTACTCTGAGTCATGTCCATCATATGTTCCCACAGGAACACCAACCTCTCCTCAAGCCAGAATTCTGGGGTTAAATCACACCCAAAGCACTCCAGATGTAATTGCTTCAAATTGCCCTGCATGTCCATCTCCCCGTCTGTATTTTTGGCTGCATGATCTTTACATCATGAGTGAGACAGAGACAGAAATCAGAGGATCTTCCACCCATATGCAGAGAAATAAATCTGCCTGTGCCCACAATGTTTCCCATGGAGAAATGGGATGTACAACCATATTTCTCCCATTCCTACCTTGCACAACAAGCTTGGCTCTGGACTGGGCATCCCCAATGTCACAACTGTAAGTGTCACTGTCACTTTTCTCCAGGTTTTTTATGGTCAGCTGGAGGAGTTGTCCCTCCTGTGTGATCTCGTATTTCCTGCCAGCCCGGAGCTCAGCGATGCCTTTCCTCCACACCACGGAGGATGCAGCTCTCTCACTCTGGCACACAAAAACTGCAGTGCCACTCTCATCCACTTTCAGGTCTGAAAGTTCCTTGACAAAATAATTAGGTTTTTCTGGAAAGAAAAAAGTTAAAAAAAAAAAAAAAGAGAGAGAGAAACAGATTTGTTACCCAAAGTAGTCCTGAGCACACAGAATGGTCTTAGATTCCCAGTGCCCCCACTTAGAGAATCACAGAATAAAGAATTATTGAATCATTTATGCTGGAAAATACCCTTAAGATCATTAAGCAACCATGAACTTCACTCTACCAAGTCCACCATTAAACCACATCCCCAAATGGCACATCCACATGTCTTTTAAATCCCCCCAGGGACGGTGACTCCACCACTTCCCTGACCAGCCTTTCCATAAAGAAATTTCTCCTAATATCCAATCTAAACCTCGAGGCCATTTCCTCTGATCCTATCAGGTGGAATGGAACTAAGGAGATCACCATGTCCACATCCAGTCACAGGACACACCAGGTGAAAGATGCCCAGGAAAGCCCATTGCCATTGTACAGGTACTGGTGAGGCCTCACCTTGCAGACCACACACAGTTTTGATCACACTTATTCAAAGCAGACTAATTCAAATTGTTTTGATTGGTTTGTTACACAGCACATGAGATTCCTCCATACCTGCAAGGTGCATTTTCACCCCTTATTATTTTAAAGCTTTTAGTCCATAATGCTTATTGAAAAGTAAAAATTGACACTGTTCAGGGAGCTGGAAGTGGAGAATGACAGAATCATAGAATGGATTGGGTTGGAAAAGACCTCCAAGATCATCAAGTCCAACCCTTGGGCCAACTCCAGTCCCTTTACCACATCATGGCACTCAGTGCCACGGCCAAGCTCACTTGAAAAACCTCCAGGGATGGGGAATCCACCCCCTCTCTGGGCAGCCCATTCCAATGCCTGAGCCCTCTCTCTGCAAAGAAGTTTTCTCTGCTCTCCAACTTCAATTTGCCCTGGCAGAGCTTGCGCCCCCCGTGCCCCCTTGTCCTATTGCTGAGTGCCCTGGGAGAAGAGACCAACCCCCCCCTGGCCACAACTTCCCTTCAGGTAGAACATCTCCCACAGGCTGCAGATATTTAGCCCACCCTGTGCCCCTGTCCAGCTGACCTTGCACTGTGATCCTGGCTGTGGTTTTGGAGACCTCAGTCTCACAGGTGTACTCCCCACTGTCCTTCACTGTGCAGTTGTGGATGATCAGAAGGGCCTGTGTTCCCTCCTGCTGCAAGTCGTATTTCTGGCTTTTCCGGATTGCTTTGCCATCCTTGTACCACCTGATGTTCACATCAGGTTTGGACAATTCACAGCTCAGGCTGATGTCCTGCCCTGCTTGGGATGTTTTATCCTCCAGCTGTTTTGTAACCTCGGTAGGTTTCTCTGGAGAAGAGAAAAAAAAAGGAACTTTGAATGGAAATAATGATCCTTATATATTTGGGGGTTTGCAATTCAAATTACAGATTGGTTTGGGTTGGAAGGAACCTTAAAGATCATCATCTTCCAACTCCCTGCCATGGGTGGGGACAACTTCCACTAGCCCAGGTTGCTCCAAGCCCAATCCAACCTGGCCTTGGACACTTCCAGGGATGGGGCAGCCACAGCATCTCTGGAACCCCATGTCAGGGCCTCCCCATCCTCATAGCCAAGAATTTCTTCTGTATATCCAACCTCAATTTCCCTTCTTTCAGTTTGAACTCAAACATGCAGCAAGATTTTACATTCACATCACAGTGGGGAAGGGAGGGGAAACAAACTTGCTTTGTGGTACACATTGATTGCAGTTATGGGTCCTCAGTGAATGTTAATGATTGTTTACAGAACTGAGGACTCACCCTGACAGTATGAATTTCAAGGGATGTATTTTTGTCATCACTGCAGTTGCTGTAGGCGTGCAGTTCTGGTGGGATCCATCTCACCAGAGACACCTCTGCTCTAAGGGTGTGGGACAAAGACACTCCAGGGCTGGACAATCAGCAGGGATCTGCTAAGTACAGACTTCAAGGAACAATTTACTTTGTCCTAACTCAAAGAGGATAGGTTTAAATTAGATATTAGAATGAAATTCTTCACTATGACTTGGTGAGGTCCTGGCACAGGTCACCTGGAGAAGCTGTGGCTGCCCCGTCCCTGGGAGTGTCCAAGACCAGGTTGGACAGGGCTTGGAGCACCCTGGGCTGGTGGGAGGTGTCCCTGCCCATGGCAGGGGGTGGAACTGGATGATCTTTAATGTCTCTTCCAACCCAAACCACTTTGGGATCCTCTGATTCTATGCAAAAAGGACTAATTGCAGATCACAAACTATGTCTGCAAAACGACCTATTTCTTCTCTCCATTGACCACCCTTGGGTGATGTTCTCTGTTGAAGAGTCTGAGTTGAAATAATCTGTCCACACTACTCAGTGTAGTCAGTTCTCAACTATCTGTTAAAGGTTTCACCCTTTCACTTGTTTTAAGGGACAATCTCAGTTCTTTGCAGCTCATGGGGAAGGTTGTTCTTCACTCTGACCATAACAAAAGTTTGCCTCCATGGTTTTCTGGCAAACCTTGGGAAAATACACCAAAGAAATTCCCCCTCAGCAGCTCTGTGAGCTCCTTACCCTTCACAGCCAGAGAGGCCTTGGAGGTCAGACCACGGGCAGTGAACACGACCTCGCCGGCGTCCTCGGGAGCCACGTTTGTGATACTGAGCGTGTATTTCCGACCCGTGTTGGAGGCTTTAAATCTGCCCCCACTCTCCACTCTTCTCCCATTCAGTGTCCAGCTGAAGTCATCGATGCTCTCATGGGACAAAATGCACTCAAAAGTGCACTCCTCTCCCAGGTGGATTTCGGTGTTCTTCAGCCGTTTGGTGATGCCGATGTTCAGTTCTGGAGGACAAAACGTGGTTTAACACGAGGAGAAAAGGGTTTTATGACCGACATGAGCAGAGTAATAACATTTTTGACTCATAGGAGTGGATTATCTACTGGATTGGCAGGACACCATCACATTCCTTACAGATGTCTGAGACATGGGAAGCATTTCTTAGATATTATCCACTCAGAATCAGCACAAAGTTACAGAAAAAGGGGACTTGTGAATCTCCTGGCTCTGCTCTGCAAGGACTGAAGGAAGAATATCTCTCTCAGTGGGGAAGAGTCAGGATTCAATGAGGAGCAGGGGAGAAAAGCTGTCAGAAAAGAAGCCTCTGGGATGATGTGTGAAGTTCTCCACACTGATACGAGAATGAGATGGTTGAATTTTCTAATTTGTTACTCCTAGTGTTCAAATCAGACAAACTCAAAGTTTTTCTCATTATCAATATGAGTTTGGAAGCCATGAACAATTCCCTTTCCCTCAGGCTGGCATAAAGATTAGGAGCAGGATGAACAACCGGGTTCCTCCACAGACAATGTTGTCCCACTTCTGTGTCCTCACAAGGGGCTCTGAATTAATAGCTCCAAACATGAAACACAGGCTGCTTGAGGGGGCAGATGGTTGTTGATTTTTTTGTTGTTGGTTGGGATTATTTTTTGAGAAATTATTTGCTCTTCTGGGAGTATTTCTGCACCTTGGGGATGTTCAGGAAGGAAACATTACCACTACGTTCTTGACATATGATGTTCATTGAAACCCCAGATATGTCTATATCAAAGATAACAGGGATTGTCCAAACATGACTATGTTATGTGAGGCTTGTGCAGGACTAGGTGTGACACCAAGTTACCAATCCCACCCTAATTTCCAGCACCCCTCGACTGACCATCACCTACAATACTCACCCTGAACGCTGACCTTTGACTTGGCAACATCAGTGCCAATGTCACAGGTGTATAAACCTGCATCTGTCTTTTCAAGGTCATGGATAAGGAGGCACAAGGTCTTCCCAGACTGTATCTCCTCATACTTGTTACTCGAAGTGATCTTCACACCATCCTTCTTCCAGACAGGTTTGACCTTCTCTTTGGAGACTTCGCACTCCAGTTTGATCACACCTCGCTCCTCACCGCAAACGTCGTCCAAGGACTTCATGAAGACAGCAGGTTTCTCTGAAGGTCAACAGGCAAAACAGAAAACAACCAGGGTATCTCAGGTGAGAGATTTCAGTTGCCATCAGATCCTTACAGACAGATTCAGTGATGGCAATGCTGCTGATACCAAAGCAGAGCCTAAACCGGGTCACCCACCAGCACCCCCAAATCCTTCTCAGCGGGGCTGCTCTCAATCCCTTCATCCCCCAGCCTGGATTGGTACAGAGGCTGTCCCAGCCCGGGTGTACCACCTTGCACCTGGCCTTGTTGAACCTTCAGATATTCACAGGCGCCCATTCTCCAGCTTGTCCAGGTCCCTCTGGATCATATCCTAATCCTTAGGCATGGCAACCACGCCACTCAGCTCAGTGTCAAACTTGATGAGGGTGCACAAGAACATGTTAAACCACAGAACCTCAGCTGTGTGGCTGAACTTCAGGAGGTAGGAAGGACAGCAGCAATTGTCCTCCCTTTGCTGATTCAATCCAGCTCCAGAAATTATGTATTAAAAGCCAGAGAATCAGAGAATATCCTGAGCTGGAAGGGACCCATCAGGATCATCGAGTCCAACTCCTGGCACTGCACAGGACACCCCAACCAGTCCACCACGTGCCTGAGAATGTTGTGCAAGTGCTTCTTGAACTCAGGCAGGCTTAGGGCTGTGACCATTACCCTGGAGAACCTGTTCTAGTGCCAGACCACCTCTGGGTGAAAAAATTCCTCCCGATATCCTGCCTAAACCTCCCCTGACTCAGCATGTCCTTCCCTTGGGGGTACACTGAAGCTCAGGTCCCTGTATCCATAAACCTTTGGAAACAACAGTTTATAGACTCTACGAAATGAAGAGACCTACAAGCACAGGAAATTGCTCTCCAGACTATCAAAATAAGGATGATAAAGATCTATGGAAAGTTTTGTTGGGACACCAAAACAATTTTCCTAAGAAAAATCACTGACTACAGCAGAAATCTGCACTGGAAGAAAGGCCCTGCACACCTTTCCCTCAGCCCCAGAGAGATGAAGCTTTTAAGCAGGATTGCTGCATGGCTGTGCCCAATAACATCTCATTTGCATCTCTCATTTGCATGCAGGAGGAGTGTGATCACCACCCACCTATCACCTTGAGCCTCACGCTCTCTGACACTTTGTCTGACTTCATGGTCACTGTGCCAGCGTCCTCAGGCTTGACCTGCTTCATGGTCAGCGTGTAGCACTTGCCAACGCTCTTGATATCGTTGAAGTTGTTGGTGTAGAGGAGGGTGCCGTTGAGGAACCACTCCACGTCCTCGTCGTCGTGGGACAGCTCGCAGGAGAACACGGCTGAACTGTCCTCTTCGACTTCCACGTCCTGCAGGTGTTTGAGGACTTGGACATCACGGGCTGTGGGAAACCAAGGGGCAACCATCACCACCAGCATCATAACCCAGTTGTTCCTACTAACAATTTCACAGTGTTTAGGGTTTCTTAGATGACTTAGTCTGGCCTCCTGCGTGATGTGGATCAACACATTTCATTGACTTGGTTCTGCATTTCCTCCAACAACAGCAACAACAAAAATCCATTAAAAAGCCTACATTGTCTAGAACCCTCAGTTCTCTTTTAACACATAAGTCAGTCAGTCTTTTTTTTTCCCTGTTTTTAATTTATAATTTAAAAAAATATCATTCTTTCTCAAACAATGTTATGAGAGGTCTAAGCATCCCACAGGGCTCCAGCCCCTGTGTGCTGGTCACTGCACAAAACACATTATGACTAAATTGTCCTTGACTCACATCCAGTGAAACTGTGGCACAGGACAAGGAGAAGGCAATGATTTTGGCCACAACGAAAAGTTACAAAGAGATTGCCCAGGTTTAGGGATCAACAGGAATTTAATTCTTTTCTTTCCCAGTCCTTGGTTAGAGGGTTTCTTTTTTCAGTTTCTCCACTCCTGCAATGTTATTTCTCAAGGATTAGACAACTCAGAAGAGGGTTTGGGAGTATTAAATATTTCTGTTGTTCAGATAGAATAGATAAATACAGTCATTAAGGTTGGAAAAGACCTGTAAAGTCAACGAGTCCAACTGTTAACTCAGCACTGCCAAGGCCACCATGAAACCACGTCCCCAAGTACCACATCTGTGTGTCTTTTAAACACTTCCAGTTGTGGTGACTCCAGCACTGCCCTGGGCAGCCCTTTTCAGTGTTTGGCAACACATTCAGTGAAAAACCTCTGCAAGCCCAAACTGCTCCCAAAAGCTGCTCCCTGAACTTCTGGAAATAATTCCATGGCTCATCTCCAAGTCTTGCTGAAATTTGACTCAGTGAAAATCTTTTCTTACAGTTTCACCAGAGGGGAAGAACTGGCTACAAACAGTTCTGTGCCCAGATCAGCTAAAGCATCATTATGAAGAACAAATTCATTGAGATATAAAACAGCACCTATAAAATGAATATATAGCAGATATAAAAATGTATAGCAGATATAAAAGCTGACACAGTGGCCAGGAAATGAAAACCACAACCAAGACCATGAGAGTCAGTGGCCCGAAGCAGTTTAACATATAGAACATTTTTTGTTAGAAGCTGCAGATGCCTAATTCCTCGGATGACATCAAAAATAATGTGCCTTGACAAACATTAATTTCTACCTTACCCCCATGGGGCTTTCCCACATGCATCACCTACTGCATGGCAAGGGCTGGATTTCAGTCCACGGACTATCAGCACTGTTAGTTCATTTACGTAAAATTAGAAGATAACTCTGGCAATCCACCTCTCCTCAAGGAGAAGAACTCAGAGTGAATTACTGAGCCATAAAGGCATGCCAGGAAAGCCCTGCTGCTGGAGACTTCTGGTACCTTGGACAGTGAGCGTGGCTTTGGTCTCGGCGATCCCAGCCTTGCACTTGTACACCCCGGCATCCTCAGGCTTCACCTTCAAGATCTTCAGCTCTGCTGAGTACTGCTCCCTCTTGATTTTGTACTTGTCAGAGGGCTCGATGAGCACATGGTCTTTGAACCACTTCACAATCTTTGGAGAAGGCCTGAAGTCACAGGACAGGACGGCCGAGTGTTTCTCCGGGACGGTCTTGTCCTCCAGCTTCCTGGTGATCTGTATGTTGTAATCTGCAGGGGTGGGAAACAGCAAAGGATAGGAAGGTTTCTAATCTGTACTTTATGCTGAATAATGTCATGCATGATGTTCACAACTTTTCTAAACTGCTCAAGTGCCTCTTGCAGAGCTGATGTGCTTTGAAGCCACATCATCAAGATGATTTATGGGTCATACAGACTTTATTCTATAAGATAAAACCATATATTATCCACCAAATTCATGGACCACTTCTAGTTCAGTGCTTACTGAATTGCTCTCTGGTTGAGGTTTTTATTCAAGGAAAAGCAAATTAAAGACAAAACAAGGACTTTAGGATGGGACTGGACAAATTTACCATGGTGACAGCAGATGATAAAAAGCCTTGAAGCTTTGTCCTAGATCACATCAATGACAACATGAATTAAGTAAATGAGCTATCAAACTTGTCTAGTCCAAAATGGGACAAAATAAACTCTCCCGGCAAATTTCATCTGTTTTGCCCTCTTTGGTAACGTCAAGAGGACAAAAATAAATCACAAACCGGTTTTAGCTTGATAGATTTTAATACCGGGTTTGAGCACCAGGGACAGCAAAGTCATTTAAGTCATTCCTAAGACATTGTTGGCTCATTTAGTGCATCCAAACATTGCTCCCAGTGAACTGTAATTGGGAACTAAGCAGATCTTCCAGGTGCACACACATTTCCAAGAACCTGGCCAGTGGGTCTTGCACATCAGACAGTGTGTAGGACAAATTGCTTTCCAGGGGCTATGAGAGGGAAGATCTTTGTTCTAATTCAAGCCAGCACATGTCACATTACCTCTGACAAGCAGGTTTGCAGTGGATTTTGATTTGCCAATGGAGAACTGGATGGTGCCAGTCATGTCAGTGCTTGTTTTCACTATTGTCAGCCTGTGGATGGTGCCCTCCTGCTGCATGATGAAGTTTCTGCCAGCCTGTAAAGCTTCTCCACGGAGAAACCACTTGGGGGGTTTCACAGACGGAATGGATGTCTCACACTCAAAGTTGGCCTCTTCAGGCTCAGTCACATCCTCGTCACACAACTCCTTCACAATGTTAATGGCTTGCTCTGGGTGGAAAGAGAGCACAGGGATTTAGGAGTCATGAAAACTTTGCCATTATCAGCCTGAACACTCATGTCTTCCCTTCTTCACTTGAATACTGCACTAATTAGCTCAAAAGGTGTTAACACATCCTTTTTTATGTAAAAACAGACATATATATCTGGTCACAGGCCAGACAGTGAGACTGAGACCACTGCCTTGAGAATCCAGATCTGATTCCCAGTCCTGTTTCTAAAGCCACCTCCTTGTCTTGACATCAAACTTGTGGCACTACAAAATGGAAAAGAAGGTTCACTGAAACACAGGTGTTGATAATGGGAAGTAAAACATTTGTCTGAAAAACAGGGTGTCTCCAATACATTTGATAAACTTCTCTGGGAGGAGGAATTCCATCCCTTTCCTTAGGAGAATATGTTCATTTTTCAGGATATTCCTTCACTCATAATCCTAAAACTCTAAGGTACAAAATACCAAAATCCTCAATACCCATGGACTTTGGGATAGAATCATAGAATGGATTGGGTTGGAAAAGACCTCCCAGATCATCAAGTCCAACCCTTGGGCCAACTCCAGTCCCTTTACCAGATCATGGCACTCAGTGCCACGGCCAAGCTCACTTGAAAAACCTCCAGGGATGGGGAATCCACCTCCTCTCTCTGGGCAGCCCATTCCAATGCCTGAGCACTCCCTCTGCAAAGAAGTTTTTTCTGATCTCCAACTTCAATTTCCCCTGGCAGAGCTTGAGCGCCCCGTGCCCCCTTGTCCTATTGTTGATAAATCAATTCTGAACAAAATCCCACTTTTGAAGTGGCACTGCATTTCCAAACACAAAGTGAACCAGCCAATCCTCCCTTCCAGGGGCAGAAAAAAAAGACTCCTCTACCTTCCACAAAGAAGTTGGCGCTGCTTTTGTCATCGAAGGCATCACACGTGTAGGTGTCCTCGTCCTCATAGTTGGCGTCGTTGATAATGAGCTTCCTGTAGACTCCTTCACTCACTATCTCATACTTGGCACTGGGCTGGATCTCCACATCCTTCTTGTACCAGCGGACCTTGGCGTTGGCACGGGACACCTGGCACTCCAGGATGCCACGGTGCTTCTCCAGAGCAATCTTATCCCGCAATGGCTTCACGATTTTTACAGGCAGCTCTGAAAGTAGCAACAAAAATAAAGAGGCAACTGTAGTACAGTGTCCATTAAATGCTCTAATTAAAAACTCATTAGGGATGTTTCTTTTATGGTCAGTTATTTGACAGGAATCAAATATGCTGAGCACTCAGCTGACATGCAGCAATTAAAGAGCTAATTAAAGGGATGTTTTTCTCCCTATTTTACCACTTGAGTGGCTGAACTGCGAAGATAAAGGTAATTTCCTCAACACTGCACAGCAGTGCTATGGCAAAGCCTGAGACTGATCTGCTGTTTCCTGAGCTCCTCATCACTGTATTAATTCAAATGTCTTCCTTCTCTTTCCCTCCATCACATTGTTTTAGTTTAACACACACACAAAAATGCTGTTTTCTCTTTTAACGCACACCAGAAAGTGAAAATGTAGGAGAAAGTCAAGACACAGCTTTTTGCCCCTCAAATTTCACACACAACTTTTATTGTTTAGAGGTACAAAACCAACCTCCTGATAAAATCAACTGGTATTTACCCAAAGTAAATCCCCAGGCTGATATTTAACAGCAAGGCAGGCAGGAGTTTTTCTTTCCCTGGAAGCTGCAGGTGTTGCTTAACCTCCTTCACAGGGAAGTTGGTTGGTTGGTAATGTGAGAAAGAACAAGCAGCACTGGCATGAAAAGCACAATTACCTTTCACAGTCAGCTGAGCACGAGATTCTGCCTTTTCTGCTACGAATTTGATCTCTGCTGCATCCTCAACGTGGACGCGGCCGTAGGTCAGCCAGTAGGTCTTCCCTGAGGACAGACACACAACCAGGCACTGCTCAACCTCCCCCCAGGCAAAAATCTTCACATTCTTTAAATCACACAGAATCCCAGACTATTCTGAGTTGGAAGGGACCCACAAGGATCATCGAGTCCGACTCTTAAGACAGTGGCCCACAGAGGGGATTGAACCCATGACCTTGGCGTTATTACAACCAAGTTTTAACCAACTGAGCTAATCTCAGGAAGCCACGGATCAAACCCATCACAACTCCCCAAGTTTCTCTGCAAGGCTCAGCATCGCCCATCTGGTCCAAGCTCAGTACCACCTGCTCTCATGGCATCAAGGCTGACCATTCCCCAGTGCCTGTACCAGAGGATAAGCCAAGCTCAGCTCCTCCAAAGATTAACTTACTGTGGCACTGACACCGTTGGGAAAGTGCTTGAAACAGAAGAATCCCACTCAGTGCCTGAGGGTACAAATTCCTACCTGCTGCTGGCAGCGTGGGATAGTCGGATGGCACCAAATCTGCCTTATTGAAGTGCCCACCACAAGGTTATCCCAGCAGAGCTGCAGCCCCAAAACCAAAGCAGGACTCTCTGCTGAACCTTCTTAACTTGGTTTTTGAGGTCACACCCCTTTTTTCTGCTCTCCCACCCCAGAACCTGCTCCAACATACCCCCATTCAAGGAGATTCCCCTTTCCCATCCTACCATCCTGTCGCATTTTAATGTTGTCGGAAGTCTTCAGCTTGTTGTCATTTTTGTACCACTGGGTTTCGACCTCATCGTGTGAAATCTCACAGACAAAAGATGCACTCTCATATTCATTCACTTCCACATCCTCCAGTGGTTTCACAATCTTGACATCTCGGGCTGTGAAATCAAACAGACAAATATTTATGTGGGTTTCCTCCATAAATGAGTGTGGGGTGTTCACTTCTGCGTAACTGCATGGAAAAAACTGGGATTGTGTTTTATTCTAGCCCAGTCTCCCTTCCTGGGTAGATCTCTCCTCAACACAGTGAATACATTTTATATTTGAACCTCCAGGTAGAATTACCAGCTACAGTGCCAGAGGATTCTGTGGATGCTGGGATGTCATACAGGTTTTAAAAGATGTTAAACATATTAATGAAAGAAAATCTGCCAAGGAAAACAAACCAGTTTTGAGGGTCACTATAAATCTTCCTCTTTCATGTGCTTGTCTTCATGCTCTCCTGTTCTACCCAGGAAAAACCTTTTCTTCAGAGCCCTCTGAACTCAGTAAAAGCATCTTTAACTCAGCAGCTTGGCACTCGTTTTGTAAGAACTGACCCACATTTCTCTGCTATTTCAACCTTTTCCTTTCAAAAGGGAAGGCCTTGATACACCTTGGATCAGGCTCAGGAGCAGAGTAGAAATGCAAACAACTCTCCCCAATCCCAAAGCCAAGGAGAAAGGGGGGAGTTCAACAGAGCAGTGAGACAGGGCAGATGCTCATGAAGATCTTGCCAAACCCAAACGGCCACAGGAGGACAGCAGTTGGTAAGCAACAAGAAAGATGCTCTGTCTTTCAACAAGAAAGAACTGATGTGTTTTTCAGCTGTCCCTCTGGGAAATAACATCTGCCAGGGCACAGCAAACCTGTCTGTTCAGTAACTTGCCTTTAGCACCAGTTCCTCTCTGGTGCTTCAGAGCCTGGTAACCAAACACTCTTGGTGCTTGACCAGCTGCACAGAGCAACATATGGAGGGAAAACCTGCCTCAAGCATAAAGGAGAGGTGCAGGCAGAAATAATCACCATTTCTTTTGTATTTACAGCCTAAAAATTAGGGCACTTCTTCAGCTCCTCCAGTCCCTATTCAGGCAAAGTGTCCCTGTGACAACGGCAGAAGACAAACCTGCTTTGGGCCAGGCTGTCCAGCATTTGTTAATCTGCCAATCCAGAAACACCATTCAAATCCCAGAGAGGAGAAATCCCTTATTGTAAATGGAAAACTAGGTATTTTGTACTGGAAAAATGGAGGAAGTACAGGGCAGATCTGCCAGCACTTTTCTCATTAGAAAGAAAAATTTAACCAAAACTTAATCAATTATGAAATACATAAACTGTCCATGAAGAATTTCTCACTGTGTAACCAAAAATATATCATTACTTGTAATGTCCTACTTCAGCCAAACATACCGTGAACCTTTAGAGTAGCTGATGTCTTGTCTTCAGCTGCTTGACACGTGTAGGTTCCCTGGTCTTCATATTCACACTTGTGAATAATGAGGCTTCTCTTATTTCCCTGGGAAACAATCCCCACGTTCTTACTTTGCCGGATCTCCTTCCCATCCTAGAAGGGGGAAAAGCCAAACCAGATCAACTCCTGCACATCTGCAGTGAGCAGAACTTTCAGAGCTGTGCTTGGTTCACCTGCCTTGCTGGACTTAATGGAACTCGTCTTGAAACTTCACCACAGTGCAAAGTTTCCTAGAGGTTGGAATGGCTTTTGGAGGCTTAAAACACTGTACAGGGTTAGCAATAAGCCCCCTTCAGACATAAATTATTTGAAGGTACAAGAGGGTTGATTTAAAGTGGATATAAGGAAGTATTTTTGCCATGAGGTTGGTAAAGCACAGGCACAGGTTGCCCAGAGATGGGGATGCCCCTTCCCTGGGAACACTCAAGGTCACGTTGGAAGTGGCTCTGAGCAACCTGAGGTTGTTGAAGTCTCTGGTCATTGCAGGGGGGTTGGATTGGATGACCTTTAAAGGTCCTTTCCAGCCCAAACTTCACCTTGAAGACTTGTTGTTATCCCAAATTAAGGGAAGCATCAGCTGAGCCCCAAGGAAGGCACAAGGAATGCCAGGCAAGGGAAAGGGAACTGGACTGTCACTGGCAAAGGAGATTGAGGCTTCCCTTTCATCACAGTTCTGAAGAACCTTATAAATCCTGGGTGAGAACTGCCAGGCATGAAGTAAAGCACCAGACTGCACTGCTGTAACAACAGTGCTCATGTTCTATGCAAGAATAAAGAAGTTTGACTTTCAACTCAATAAACGTACCCAGTAAGTAAAAACAGCAACAAACTGGGAGAGTAAATGAACATAAGGACAAGAGGGCAATGCCAAGAGCTGTATTTAAATGCTCAGACTCCCATCCCCTGGAAGTGAAATTAAAGGCTCTTCATTCCCTTCCAGAGAAGTCAGAAATTAAAATATCACTATCCATTAAGTGCTGTACCTTGAACCACTTAACATTCACATTGGGCCTGGACAGCTCACACTCGAATGTGGCCTTGAGCTTCTGGGTCACACTGACATCTACCAGGGGTTTGCTGATTCTCACAGGCAATTCTGGAATAAAAAATAAAAAATAAAAAAAGAAGAGAGAAAGTCCTGTGAGTGGGAAATGAGGTTTGCAGGACCATCTGACACAAGCACTAATGGGTAGGCAGGCCTGGCTTCCATGGTTAATAAAACCTGTGACAATGAAATCATAATGTTTTGGGCACTTTATCTTGAGTTGTTCTGTGGACAATAATGCTGCAATAACCCTGTTTCCATAAGGACATGTTACTGATGGTGGGCCACTGCTTAACACCCAGAGAGCTTGTTGACCTCTCAAGTTTGCTCTCCAGGTCAGCAGAAAACAACTATGTCCACACCAAGCGTAGTCTGAGCCTCTTGGCTCGGTGTACCTGTCACGGTAAGTCTCCCTGAGGAATTAATGCCTTCTGCTTTGAAGGAGATGAGTCCTGCATCCTCCAGAGCCACTGAAGAAAGAGTCAGGGAGTGTTTCTTGCCCAGGACGCCCATGGTGATGTTGGGTGCAGGTTTGAGCCGAACTCCATCCTTCTGCCAGGTCCCTGCCACGTCCTCGTGTGACACCTCCACCTCGAAGGTGACAGTCCCTTTCTCAGTGACTTCCAGGGGCTGAAGGCCTTTCACCAGCTTGATCTGCCTCACTGGAAAACAAGATGGACAACTTGGAGTTCCCACACCAACTCTGAAATATCCCAAGGACTTCCAAAATGAATTGTTTCCCCATTATTGAGGCAGGTACCTCCCAATGAATTGGTATCTACTAATTAAACAACCACTAATACAGGAAATAAAATCTGTCCATGACCACACATGGCTACTATTTATGAACGGATGTTTTCAGCTGGGACAAACAGGTCAACCAAATATCACAGAAAAAGGGCAAACTGGGCCCTTTTCTATCAAGGTCCAGTAGTTTTTAGTGAAAAAATAAATAAAGTTAATCCAAGACAACATTGTGCAATTCTCCAACTAGGATAAAACAAGATTGATTTATTTATTATTTTGATTTATTACTTACTTATTATTTAGGACCTACACAACCCCAGTTGGTGGCAGAGGCTTTACAGACAAAATTAGATAATCCTTAAATTCTGTCCTCATCTATCCTGTGACAATCATGACAAAAGGATGTAGGAAGAAGGACAGAAGTTCAGAGCCACAGATGGGGCACCATTAAATTACCTGAAAGGGCAACACCCTCAGATAGAAGATTTGCTGTTGTAGGTTTTTTTTAACTGAACATAAAGAGACATTCTGAAAGAGGTTTTTTGCAGAGGAAAATTAGGGCAATGGATGGCTGAACAGGGAATGGTTTGCTAAGAAAACATGCAAAGGGAAAAACAGGTCCCACCAGAGGGAGAAATTTCAGAGGAAAGAGAAGAATGAGTAGGAAGTTTGATGGCCAACAGAATGACTGAGAGCTGGTGGGATGAGATGGAGGAAACAGGAACCAGCCAAACATTCTCTGCCCTTGCTTTCACCTCCTGTTGGTCATCTGAGTGGTGGCCAAGCCCACAGTTGTGTCCCTGTGTCTCCATAATGGCAGAGACCAGGATCCACCTCCAGACCCTGCCAGGGTATTTATAGAACTGGAGGCCACTGAACTTACTTTCCACATTGATCTTGGCTTGGGTCTTGTCATCAGGACTCTCACAGCAGTAGAAGCCCCGGTCTGCAAAGGAGATGTCCTTCACCACCAGGGTGTGCTTTGTTCCCTCAGCTTTGATCTCTACTTTGTCACTGGGCTTCAACACAATGCTGTTCCTCATCCACTTCACCTCTGCAGGCTTGGTCAGCTCCACCTCCAGGGTCACTGTCTCTCTCTCCTCAACTGTTCTGGGCTCCAGTTTCTTCTTGAATGAGATTGAGGCCTCTGCCAAAGGAGAAGAAGTATTGGGGAGAATGTAGAGGATGCAGAGAACAGGCTTTCAGAGGAAAATTGAATCACAGACTCACACAGACTATTCTGAATTGGAAGGGACCCAGAAGGATCATTGCATCCAACTCTTAAGTCAATGGCCCACAGAGGGGATTGAACCCATGACCTTGGGCATTATTACAATCAAGTTTTAATCAACTGAGCTAATCTCAGGGTCAGTGGCTCATGTATCTTCAGTACCAAATCATTCTGAGCATCCCAGTCTAATGATGCAAAAGCAGAATTTCCCAACTTCTTACATGATTTTAAAATATTGTAGAATCATCATCACAGAATGGTTTGGTTTGGAAGGAACTTAGAAGATCATCCAGTTCCAACCCCCTGCCATGGGCAGGGCACCAGTGACAGCCTGTCAGAGGGGTATTTATCACCTCTTACCTCGCACTCTGAGGTTTGCTGTGCTTTCCACACCCTCAGCACTGGCAGAGATTTCAGCTGCATCTTCCAGTGTCAGGTCAGTGATGGTGAGGCTGTGGTTGGTGTCCTTCTGGGAGATCACATACTTCTTGCTGGCTTCAATCTTGACACCATTCCTGAGCCAAGTGACCACGGCATCGCTGGGAGAGACGGAGCACTTGAACACGGCCTCTTTTCCTTCCTCAGACACCACACTGTTGAGACTTGTGAGGAATTTCACCACTCTGGGAGCTAATGGAGAGGAACAGAACCTTTAGAGCATGTCTTGGAGACATGGAATGAGCACCTTCAAAGAGTCAAACACTTTGATTTTATTGGAAACATTAATATTGCACAGAATCCCAGAATATGCTGAGTTGGAAGGGACCCAGAAGGATCATCCAGTCCAACCCTCAGCCCTGCACAGGCCCATCCCCAAGAGTCACACCCTGTGCCCCAGAGGATCATCCAAACGCTCCTTGAGCTCTGGCAGTCTTGGGGCTGTGCCCACTGCCCTGGGGAGCCTGGTCAGTGCCCACCACCCTCTAGGGGAAGAACCTTTTCCGGAGATCAAACCTAACCCTGCCCTGACACAACTCCAGACCATTCCCTGCATGCTGTCCCTGGTCACCTTCATTACTTACAGCAAGTGATCACACTAATAGGTCATCATTGGATGATGCTTCTTATGTCTGAGTAAATTTTGTGTATGAAGAGGCCAGAAGCCAGAGAGAAAAAAGGGGGGGAAAACCCCATCTGAGATTTGGGCTGCTGAATTCCAGCCTCAACAACATGAAGGTCAATAGTAAGAGACCTGAGCTCGTCAGGTCTCAAAATCATTATGTTTTTCACAACTAGAGGTTGCACTGACACTGAGAGGTAAAGGGAGTTTGGAATTTTGCTCCCAACACAGGAGACAGCACAGACACGGGAACCAACTCAGCTTTGCAGAGGCCAAAACCCAAGGATGCCTCCACACTGTCACCGCTGCAGACGTACCTTTGGGGGTGATGGTGACACTGCTCTTGTCATCCCTGGATTCACAGGAATACTCCCCCTCATCCTCAGCCCGGAGCCCTGTTATTGTCAGGCTCCTTTTGACCCCCTCCTCGTGGATCTGGAAGCGTTTGCTGGGCTTGATCTCAGTTCCATTCCTGCGCCAGGTCACCTTCCCCCTGGGGTGGCTCAGCTCACAGCTCAGCGAGATGCTCCCCCCGAGCTCAGCTTTGACAGGTTCCAGCTTCTTGGCAAACTTCACCGGGATTTCTGGGATTCAGGAAAAGGGAAAGGGGTGAAAAAGGAAAAGACAAGACACCTGAGCGAAGGAAGTGGCTCCGGACAACTTGAGAAATAAATAAGTAAATGAATAAATTAATGGTCCTAGAACATATTTGGGATCAAAGTGGATGGAAACAAACCAGTGAGATTCCTTTGACATGGTATTTTGAGATCACTGTCATTCTGTAAAGCAAGAACATGGTTGGGTATTGTCTTCCTTTCTTTCTATCTTTTCCCTGATGAGACCATGCGGTGTTTTTACATCAGAGCTTGATTTTCCTGATTAATATTAAAATCTGTGTGGTTAAATAAACCCCAGCCACCTTTGTCTCTTGTGTCCCTGCAGACACAGCAAGTGGTGGCAGAGAAATCCAGGGTGTGACTTCTCTCACCCCAAAGCGACACATCAAGAAATTTGGTTTCTCATGACTTATCAGCAACCTCTCCTCTGCAATGACTTCTCATGGAGCTGAGGGAGTGCATCTCACCTCCAGATATCTCCAGGGGGAGTGTCTGAAGAGAAAGGAGCAGGGCTTTGCTCTGGGACATCATCCCTGATCCATCTGTGGATCAGCTCTACTTCATCCTACTTGCCAATTTATAGCCTTGAGTAGGGAACAGCATCCCAGGTTCACCATCCCATGAGGAGAGGAGGAATCAGTACAAGTCCTGGCTCCACATGTGATCAGCTCATCAGTTTTCTCCTCACACAACACCCCTCTACCCCCTCACAAACTCCTCCTGAGAGCACAGAGGGGAAGGGCTGAGTCTCTCATGTCCCAGCACCTGGGATGAGGAGGACACAGAAACAGGAGGGCAGAAGACACCAGGACAAGCACTCACCATGGGCTTCCTTGTTCCCTGAGTGGCCAGAAAAGGCCAAACACTGGGGATATGGAAACAGGAGAACTTTGCCAGCCAATCACAGACTCGCAGACTGTTCTGAGTTGGAAGGGACCCACAAGGATCATCGAGCCCAACTCTTAAGTCAATGGCCCACACAGGGGATTGAACCCATGGCCTTGGCATTATTACAGCCAAGTTTTAACCAACTGAGCTAATCTCAGGGTCAATAGTGGGACATTCACAGAAGGTTCNTCAGCCTCCTCTTCTCCAGCACAAACACCCCCAGCTCCCTCAGCCTCTCCCCACAGCACTTGTGCTCCACTCCCTTCTCCAGCCTCCTTGCTCTTCTCTGGCCCCGCTCCAGCCCCTCAATCTCTTGCCTCAACTCAGGGGCCCAGAACTCAACACAACACTCAAGGTGTGGCCTCACCAACGCAGAGTCCAGGGGAAGGATTACTTCCTTGGTTCAACAGGCCTTGAGGTTGGAACGGTTTTAGGGACAGTTTGGACTTCACCCCCATCCCACCATGAGAGAAGTGTGGCTGTTGGGCTGGGACATGACCCGTGCTGTGCTCTCTGCTCACCTTTCACCTGCACTTTAAACTCCTGCTTGTCATCCTTGGTCTGGCAGGTGTAGACAGCAGTGTCTGTGCCCTCAGCCAGGTTCACCACCAGGGTCCTGGACGCTCCCTCACTCTTGATCACACATTTCTTGCTGGCCTTGATTTCTGTCCCATCCTTGAACCACTTCACTGCAGCAGTTTCAGGCGTTACTGACGTTGTCAGTGTGATACTTTCATGTTCTTGAAAAATGAGAGGCTCTTTCTGGACAACTTTCTTTTCAAATTTAGCCTTTGGTTCTAGAAAAGATATTAGAACATTTAAGAACTTTATTACCAAATTCTTCACACAGCAGTTTTCTATTGCCCTCTCTCCCTGACTCAACACCAGCTCATCCATAACCTGCAATAATCTAAGGAATATGGATGAGTGTTTGGGGCTGGTATGATCTTTTGTTAGTGGAAAAAAAAAAGAAAAATATCTCCCAGGTAACCCAGAGCTTCTGCTTAGAAGAGAGGCAGGGAAAAGAAATGCATATATATCTATTTTATCTGCTGCCCACAACGATCTTGTTTCTTAGAAGTAAAATTACCTCTATAATTATTTTCTCTCCCATTTTAAGGATTTTAGACCAAGTTAGTAAGGAATATTAATATGCCAAGACTGAATTTAAGGCTTGCTTTATATTTGCTTCACTGGCAGGAGGGTTGGAAATGGGGGATCTTTGAGGTTCTTTCCAACTCAAACCATTCTGTCATTCCAGGGCCTTTTCTCTGTCTTGTTCAACACTTTGCCACAAAACTGGGCATTTTTGGGGCACACACAGCAGCAGCTCAGCTTTTCTTAGTCACCTTTCTCTACTGCTGCTCTTCAAAAACTCCTCACTTGCACTTTGAGCTCCCCACCACTGAAACAGGTATGGGTGACAGGGTGTGCAAAGAAGACGAGCAAAAAACTATGTAGCATTTCCAGAGCCCAAAAAGAGCCCAGATTTCCCATCTCTACACTGTTAATTTCAAAATGAACGTGTCATGTGGTTCCCTGATGTTGCTCCAGGGGGGATGGTGGCTTTGCCATGGCTGCTGGGGAGGGAATATCCAGTTTTATCTCACAGACTGGTGCTTAACACCACAAAGTGAGTACCCACCAGTGGGTTCCAGTTTGAAAGTCATCTTCTGGCCTGCAGCCTCACAGATGTACTCCCCAGCATCCCTTTTCTCCAGCTGCTCTATAACCAGGCGTCGCGTTTTGCCCACGGTTTCGACTTTGAATTTTCTGGAGGGAACCAGAAGTCTCCCATCCTTGAACCACTTCACTTCGGTTGCATCCTGTGCTACCTCACACATGAGGGTGGCACTTTCTGTCAGCACGGCTTTCACCTCCTTCTGGACCTTTTCCTGGTTTATAAATGCAGGTTTGGGCTCTGGGCACGGGGAAAGAAGAAAAGAATTGATTGTTTATGTTTGAGGGACTAAAATGAGATTGATCTGACAGACTTTTGGGAAATATTTAGGTTGTCACTTCCCAAAACCAATTGCCCTCACTGGGCAATATCTCCCTTTCTGTGGGACTGAATTATCATGAGGAAAATTGAGAATTAAGAGCCTGGGAATGGAAAGGACCAAAAGGGTCCTTGACATCGACCCTATGGTTACAAGTCACCATGAAAAAAATATTTAATTCAAACATTCCCGAAGAACATCACCAAAACCTCCCAAATTCCTTTTTCTAAGACCCAAATGCAGCACTATGGGCCTCCGGGATGGATTCTTCATGGTCTCCTCCACTGTCATAAGGGTGACTATCAAAGAGACAAAGGAAATATGAGCTCTCTCCAGGGCTCAGGTAGGTCAGGGCATGGGTGGCAACATCCCCAAAGTTCTTGTAATGTCATAACTCCCTTTATGCTTAAAGCAGTTTGGGCACTATGTGAATACTGTTCCAACAGACCAATTTCTTGGAATCTTTCCAACAAAAGGGGCGTTTTGCACCTGGCAGAAAGGGTAAAGCATCTCACAAGGCTGAGATCTCAAGCAAACAACAGCTCGAACTCAGAAAAATCCTGTTTCCAACCCATCTTGAGATGTGCTGCTGCTAAAACTGCAAATGGCAAAAATCTATGCCAGTTTCTGAATTTTCAGAAATGAGATTGGAAGTCCAACAGGAAAAAGATTTTTGAATTACTCTGTCCTTTCCAGAGGGTCAATGCACAAGAATCACCCTTTGGGATCCTGGGAATGGGAGGGATCTGAATAATATGTTGATATAGTTATATTTTAACTGTTATTACACAGCTCAGCTGAGGATGAGATGGGACTTTATGTCACCTAAAGCCAAATATTCCCACCTCTAAAAATCCAGGCAACAGAACATCAGGTGAACTCCACAGGCTGCAGCAAAACCCAGAGACACGGAGGAAGAGTTATCAAAATTATTACTTTATTATCCTCTTTTGTGGCTCCAGAAGGTGTGTCTTACCTGTGACATCAATCTTGAAGGTGAGTTTGTGGCCAGCAGCCTCACAGGTGTACTCCCCAGCATCTTTCTTCTCCACCTGACCCACCACCAGGCGACGGGATTTGCCCTCGGACTCCACCCGCAACTTCTTGCTGGAGGTGATGAGTTTGCCCTCCTTGTACCACTTCACATCCATCTTCTCCTGGGCCACCTCACAGCTCAGCGTGGCATCTTCTGAGAGTGCAGCTTTCACCTCTTTCTGCACCTTCTCCTTGTTTGTAAACACAACTTCTGGCTCTGAAAAGAGAGAGAAATGCAGAGTTTCTCCAAGATGGGATGTTGCCCAATCCCTTTGTTGTGGCTTACAGGAAACTGAAAAACCCCCTCTGACCTGACTGTGCACATCAATATCTATCAGAAGAATATGCAAAGGTTTTGTGGTGGGTTTTTTATGGTGGTTTTAGTCTGTTTTGGTATTTTAGCAGCAATAATCTAGAGGAACCTCCAAAAGGTTCACAGGAGCATCTCCTTGCAGGGTCCAGTCCGGGCAGGACATGTTTTAGTTGAAGTTCAGTGCAAAGTAAGAAATGTTTAGAGGAAGGAGCTGTCCCTTGCTGCAACACAGTCCCATAAAATTGATTTCTTTGGCTCTCAGAAGCTACTTCTGCTGCTGCTTGGGTAAGACAGAGTGGTGCTAGACCAAGCCTGGCATGTCCAGGACTGTCTTAACAGTTCTCAGTGTGACCTTGGGAAGATCTTCGCTCTTCTTACACCCAGATGGTGAAATCCCCTTGTTCTCCAGAAGGCACATCCATCATACCACTTGGAAGAGGATCAGGAGGTTCTGAGGGAGCTGGAAAGCTGAATCCACTCTACCTCTACAGCTCAGCAGGGCAATGTATGTGGAGTCAGTCTCCATCACACCTTCTCTCCCCAGTTGTCCTTTACCTGACACCTTAGAGATCTTCACAAATATCAAGCCCTGCTGCCATAGTCTCCCTTCAGGCTGAAATGAGCCCTTCCAAGGGAAAGAAAACACTGCAGACACTGGGCAGACACCCAACCACTCTCCACCATGACCCTGCACTAAGAACAAGCTGTGGTGCCGATTTCTTCTCACTGCACCAACATGTGAGGGAGGAGATGCACAACCAGTACTTTTCCTACAGTGATGTGCAGCTTCCAAGGTCTTCCTGGTTAAAGGATTTGCAATGTTTTACATGGAATATATGAAGGGAGCAGTATTTTTAACCTTTTGCCCCATTTTCACATTTAGAACTGGGCCATCCCGAAGATGCTCTCCAAAAATTTGAAGCATAACAAGAAAAAGTCTTAAAAAATAGTGTTAATTTTCACAAATATTCCAGAAAAAAAGAGTCTTCTCTTACCAGTGACATGGATCTTGAAGGTGAGTTTGTGGCCAGCAGCCTCACAGGTGTACTCCCCAGCATCTTTCTTCTCCACCTGACCCACCACCAGGCGACGGGATTTGCCCTCAGACTCCACCTTGAACTTCTTGCTGGAGGTGATGAGTTTGCCCTCCTTGTACCATTTCACATCCATCTTCTCCTGGGCTACCTCACAGCTCAGTGTGGCATCTTCTGAGAGTGCAGCTTTCACCTCTTTCTGCACCTTGTCCTTTTTGATGAAAGCATCTTCTGCCTCTGCAATTAGGAGTACAAGCACAGATTGGGAAAATTAAGCTCTCTCACACACACATCCCCTCCCAAATGCACACACCAGCCTTTGGAGTGTGGCCCTGAAATGACTTTCCCAAGCACATTCCTTGCCATAATACACCCTTAGATTAGCTCAGTTGGTTAAAACTTGGTTGTAATAATGCCAAGGTCATGGGTTCAATCCCCTGTGTAGGTCATTGACTTAAGAGTTGGACTCGCTGATCCTTGTGGGTCCCTTCCAACTCAGAATGGTCTGTGATGTCTGCGATAATCATCAGCTGAGTTGTTAACATTTCAGCTACATCAGGTGCTGGTGAAGGTCTCCTTTACTGGTGGTCCAAGACATGGCCCCAAAGCTGCTTTCATTTCCACCACTATTATTCTCCAAAATCTGCAGAAGAGAAGGTCACACATCCCCAAATCCAGCAGCACACAGGCAGTGAGGTCCGTGAGAGAACAATGTGCTGACTCAAAGTCAGGTTTGCCAAGAGCTGCAATTTGCTCTGTCAGAAGAAGGCAGGGTCCAGAGAAGAGCAACAAGGCTGGTGAAGGGACTGGAGCACAAGTGCTGTGGGGAGAGGCTGAGGGAGCTGGGGGTGTTTGTGCTGGAGAAGAGGAGGCTCAGAGATGACCTCAGCACTGTCTACAACTGTTTGAAAGGATGTTGTAGCCAGGTGGGGGTTGGTCTCTTTTCTCAGGCGACCAACAGTAGGACAAGAGGGCACGGGCTTAAGCTCTGCCAGGGGAGGTTTAGGTTGGATATCTGGAAGAAATTCTTTGCAGAGAGAGTGCTCAGGCATTGGAATGGCCTACCCAGGGAGGTGGTGGATTCTCTGACCCTGGAGGTTTTTAAGGTGAGATTGGCCGTGGCACTGAGTGCCATGATCTGGTAATCAACGTGGGGTTGGATTAAGGGTTGGACTTGATGATCTTGGAGGTCTCTTCCAAACCAACTTATGCTATGATTCTAAGAAGCAAAGAGAGTGTTGGGAAACAAATTTTGTGAGCCTGTTTTGTGTCTGTATCTTTGTTTCCCAAATGTCCTAAAGATGGGCCATCCCAAAACTATGTTTCTCTAAGGAAGGACAATTAGCCAGCTCTCCTGGAATTTGCTTTGCACTCCACCATGTCACAATCCAAGAGAAATCCAATGTATGACCTCTTCAATTGGCTTTAAATTCATCGAGGTCCAACTGAGAGATGTCAAGGTTAAAATTTGTCCTTGCTGATGTCATGGTGAAAAGACCTGGTTTCCTCATCTGCTGCTTCTGAGAACACTTGTAGTATTTCCATTTATAAGAAAAATGTTTCCTCCACAATTCAGTTTATTTCAGGAAGGAGTTTTCACGAGCTAATTCCTGTGCTCAGATTTGCTGTGCACTCTGATTTCTCCTGCAATTACTGAATTCTCAGTTTGCCACCAGTGCATCTTCACCAGATTCCCAGGGAAACTCCCTGATGATTTTCATCCTCACTTGAGTTTGGGCTACAGAAATCCACTGCATTTTTAGTTTCCAAAGAAGACTCAATAGCATGAAGACAATTTCATGAACAAACCAACCCTGTTTAAGTGCTGGCTTAGTCACTGCCTGTTGAGATGGAGTTTGCCAAACCACATAACTTTCCTCTCCTTCAGTTTTTCAGGATGTAAAACATGGATGAAGCACATTTACTCACCTGTGACATCAATCTTGAAGGTGAGTTTGTGGCCAGCAGCCTCACAGGTGTACTCCCCAGCATCTTTCTTCTCCACCTGACCCACCACCAGGCGACGGGATTTGCCCTCGGACTCCACCCGCAACTTCTTGCTGGAGGTGATGAGTTTGCCCTCCTTGTACCACTTCACATCCATCTTCTCCTGGGCCACCTCACAGCTCAGTGTGGTGTCCTCCTTCAGCACTGCCTTCACCTGCCTTTGCACTTTGTCTCTGTGTTCGAACACATCATCTGAAACATCGGAAAGGAGGGGGGAAAAAATAGGAGAAATCCCATGAAAATGAAAGCTTTGCCTCCAGGTGTTGGGTTTTTGATGGGACACCACCAGGTAGATCACAGCTTAAATAAGTCAGCTGTAAAATGAAAGAGGCTGAAGAGTCAGAGTTAAGCAAAATGCTCCACAAAGCACTGTGAGGAACAACTCACTTCCAGGCAGTAGAATTTGCAGCCATTGCTCATTTGGGCAGAAAGAACTGCCAGGCCTGACCTCCAGGCTGCCTCCAGCTTCCCTGCACACCTTCTTCAGGGTCCTGCACACCTTCTGCAGGGTCCTGCCCTGAAGGCCAAGCAGGATGGGCTCTCTTGGGAAAGCAGAGAGTGTTTTGTTCACTTGCAGAGAAGTGTGGGCTGCACAATCACAGAAAACAGGACAGACTGCAGGCAGGATCCTTCTTTTTCCAATACTGACCCCTTGGCTGGGGCCAAGAAATATTTAGGGGCGGAGGGGGGGAGTGTTATAAAATAAATGCATGACAGCAGAGTACCTTCACAGGCACTGACATGGAGTTGTGTCCTCATGAACAGCATCGTTTCCCACATATATCCTACAGAACTTGTGCTACTGACAGGACAAAATCACAGCCATAAAGCAGTTTGGGTTAGGAGTGATGTCTGGAGGTCACCCAGTCCCACTTCCCCACTCAGGGCAGAAGAAATTACACCAAGCTCTTCAGAGTCATGGCCCACTGAGTTCTGAGCATCTCCAGCAATGGAGACCCCACAACCTCAAGGCTCCTGCTCCAGAGCTTCACCACCCTCATGGTGCAAAGTTTTCCTGGTATCTCTCCAGAACCTCCCATGCAAGTTCCAACTTGTATATTTTATCTGTCCTCCTATCACCGTGGATCTTGGAGAAGACAGAGATGTGGACTCCATATCCTCTCATCAAACAGATTTCAGGCAGCAATTAAAGCTCCCTTTTGCCTCCTCTTCTCATCTCTAGGCTGAGCAAACCCAGTTCTCTCAGGCTCTCCTCATATGACATGTGCTCCAGCCCTCTAATCATCTTGGTCACCTCCACTGGAGCTGGGCCAGCAGCATCTTGGATTTCTAGATGGAACAGCTGCCAGATACTTCAATCAAACAGACACTGAATTAAGAACAGTAATTTCATTTTAGGCTTGGTTTTGATAAATTCCAAGGACAGCATTTTAAATGCTTCTCGTGGGAAACAATGTTAGATATCCTGGTATGATACAGTGAATAGAGGAATTAAAAAAAATCTCTGTAATGCACTAATTTGGAACTCCCAATCCTGGATGAATTAGGAGAACTGATTCACGAAGAGCATATCAACAATTTATTCAGTACTCAGTGTGGAACCTGGTTATCTCCCCAATAAAGTGTTCAGAATTTATATCTTACCCAGCAGAAGAACAGAAGGGAAAGGCTTAGTAAGGCCAGCAAAAAATATAGATATAACTGCCCTTTAAAATCCTTTAAAAGACAGAGCACAAGTGAGGAATGAATAAAGGAGAACTCTGCTGGGAAGTTGCATCTCTGGGGTTGGGAACTGACAATGACAATGATGCAAAAACTGTGGGTTACAAGTTCCAGAGCATTTCCTACCACAGTCCTGAAGAAACCAAGCCAATGCTCCTGGGAAGAGTTGTCCTCCAGGCTAATTCCTGCATTTTGCCTCTAACCCTCACTCCATGCAGATGTTTTACTCTTCATTACAAGCAACAGATGTTCCACATCCCACCCCTGGAAGTGTCCAAGGCCAGGTTGGAAAGGGTTTGGAGAAACCTGGGCTGGTGGAAGGTGTCCCTGCTCAGGGAAGGGAGGTTGGAATGGGATGATCTTGAATGTCTCTCACAAGCCAAACCCCTCTGGGATTCTGTGATGCACAAGGAACCTGAGTGAGGGACTCCAAAGCTCCCATTTATGCTCCATCCCAGGTAATTCCCTTCAGTGAGAGGTTTCAGCTGCTTCAGTTTCCCTCAGGGGGATGGTATATCTCACACAAACTCTTGTTGGTGCTCCTGCTCAGTTGTGTCTTTAATCAAAAGCAAAGGGGGAAAGAAGGATGATCTGGCGTTAAAGCAGGAGGGTCAGAAGATCCATTTTCCAGCTCTGCTCCTGCACCATTTTTCCTTGGCAGTCTGGAAGGAGCACTAAATGAATCACACCATTTCTGCTTCTAAAGTGACCATTTCTCAGTGACAAGAGGGGACTTTTCCTCTCTACTTTCTGGTATTTACCCACTTGAAAAATCTGAGAAAGGCCTCTCTGTGGCAGCAACAGGCTTGGGAAACACTAACTTATATATTACAGATAAAATGCCTGTTCCTCTTCCCATGGAATCCAAGTACCTCAAAGCCTGGGATATTAAAATCTCTTCCAGGAGGTGCAACACCCTCTTTCTCCCTGTTTACAGGAAGGATGTGAGAAGCAGAGCAGGTTGGTGACAGTGAGGTACCCACCACATCAGCCTGCAGAGGATGGGGCTGTTTCCAGAAAAAAGTGAACCTCTCATGGATATGATTGCATTTCAACAGCCCTAAATCAGGTCAGTCTCAGGGTTTCCATCCAAAAGTCTTGTGAAACCTTCCATTATTTGCTGTCAACAGCCTTCCTCACTTGCTCAGATGCACACAAAAAGTTCCTTAGAGCAGTTCATTGCCTGCTGCATCCAGCAAAAGTGAAAGGTCTCCTGGTCCCAGATGAGAAGATCCTTCCACAGGAAGCTAAAAAGGCTCCTGCCTTCAAACACTGTGATAAGATCCTTTTCTAATTTCTGCCTCCCACAGTTTGCTTTATAATCTGCTGCAATTTTTCTAAGAGCTTCTGCTATCAAATCACAGAATCCCAGATTATTCTGAGTTGGAAGGGACCCACAAGGATCAGCGAGTCCAACTCTTAAGTCAATGGCCCAGACAGGGGATTGAACCCATGACCTTGGCATTATTTCAACCAAGTTTTAACCAACTGAGCTAATCTCAGGGTCATTCCTTGTCTGAAATGAAACAACAACCTTGTTCTTCCCCTGCACAATTCCTACAACCTGCATAGGGCTGCAGGAAAAATAAAAAGTCACATGGAATGAGCATTGCCACAGTTTTTCTGGCACAGAGAGGAGTTGCCAGACACAGAGGATAACGAGGCAGATTTGTCTCCAGTTTCCTTGCAGGGTCATCCCCCAGCAATGTATATCACAGGATATACATTGGCAGAGCAGGCAGAATGAAACCCCGTAGTCTGGAGCTCAGCAAGGCCCACAGGGGGCAGTCACATGAATCCCAGGGCTGTGATATCACGGGATACCTGGGAACAGGCCAGCCCCAACCACCTCCAGCAGGGAAGATCCTTAAGGACATTCAGAGCAGACTCCAAATCTAAAGGTTCAGAGGTGTGACCAGTGAGACAGGCTGTGAAAATGCCATGTCTTCTAAAGAGGCATGGTTAGATTCTTATTTTGGGTGAAGTCCTTGAAAGAAAGGACAAATCTTTGCACCAAATCCCATTATATTGCCCCACATCACTGGGATGGGCGTTCAATTGATGTGCTTTTAACTGGATGCTCCTTTGAGGTTTTCCTTTTGTCCACAGTCAAACAAGAAACACCCACATCAAATTTAGCTATTTTTGCCTCAAGACACTGTCAGCAGGACAGAAGCAAGGAGGATGAGAAAGGAAGCAATGGGTGACTTTTCCACAGAAATAACTGGCAGCAAGGACAGGAATGGGCCCACTGATGATTCACCAGCACACACAGAGTTCTGGAGAGCAATCTGAACTGACACTTGAACCTGTATGTGTGGTGCAACTCCACATGAAGTCCAACCTCATCCTTCCTCCTGTCCCTGTTCCCTGAAGCAGAGTCCAAACCCCCCTGGCTCCCCCTTCCTGGCAGGGATTGCAGAGCCAGAAGGTCCCTCCTGAGCCTCCTTTTCTCCAGCCTGAGCCCCCCCAGATCCCTCAGTCAACTTAGCAAAATTCAGCAAAGCCCCATTTCTCGTGTAGATGTGACAGAAAAACTCTGTCAAGGCAGAGACAGAAAATACAAGTCCTTAGAGTGGAACTACAGACCTTTAAAGAGTGGAAAGATTGTTGTGAGCTTGTCTCATTCTTACATCCTTTTCACTGATCACCATTCCTGGTCAAGATCAGGGGAAGACTACCTGGTGTAAGTGGGCTTTTTTCCAAAGTACCCAGGGGAGATTTAGGTTGGATATCAGAAAAAAATTCTTTACAGAGAGAGCAATCAGGCCTTGGAATGGGCTGCCCAGAGAGGGGGTGGATTCCCCATCCCTGGAGGTTTTTAAACTGAGCTTGGCCATGGCACTGAGTGCCATGATCTGGTAAAGGGACTGGAGTTGGCCCAAGGGTTGGACTTGATGATCTGGGAGGTCTTTTCCAACCCAATCCATTCTATGATTCTATGCCCTGAATATTGATCTTTAAGAATAACCATTTAAGTTTCCCTGCAGACCCACACAGACCAAGAGTGGAAGTTAGCCTGTGTCACCAGGAAACTTTCCTTATATCTACAGCAAAACTGTGTGAAATAAGACAATCCCTCACCTTCAACATGGATCTTGAAGGTGAGTTTGTGGCCAGCAGCCTCACAGGTGTACTCCCCAGCATCTTTCTTCTCCACCTGACCCACCACCAGGCGACGGGATTTGCCCTCGGACTCCACTCGGAACTTCTTGCTGGAGGTGATGAGTTTGCCCTCCTTGTACCACTTCACATCCATCTTCTCCTGGGCCACCTCACAGCTCAGCGTGGCATCTTCTGAGAGTGCAGCTTTCACCTCTTTCTTCACTTTGTCCTTGTTGATAAAGGCATCTTCTGCCTCTGAAAGAGGCAAATATTAGGAAAAAACATAAGTATATATATTTGGTGTAGGTGCTCCACAGGCTCTTGGGCTTGGCAGTGCTGGATTAACCACTGAACATGCTGATCTTAAAGGACTTTTCCAAGTCAAATAATCTCTGAAAAAATTCTTTTCAGAGAGAATAATCAGGCATTGGAATGGGCTGCCCAGAGAGGGGGTGGATTCCCCATCCCTGGAGGTTTTTCAAGTGAGCTTGGCCGTGGCACTGAGTGCCATGATCTGGTGATGGGACTGGAGTTGGACCAAGGGTTGGACTTGATGATCTTGGAGGTCTTTTCCAACCCAATCCATTCTGTGATTCTATTTTATGATTCTAATTCTATGATTCTGTAAAAACTTCTGGTAAGTAACATAACTTTGCAGTTCTTCTCATCACATACAACAATCACCCTCAAAATACAGTCCAGGTAATTATCAAACCTCTCTGACTCATCTTCATGAACAGCTCAACCACCTCATTTTCAAATTTCTTGTAATGAAGACAAAGTTCCTCCATTGAGTCTTTACGGTATTTCTACTCCCCACATTTGGAATGAGCAAAATGCAGCAGAATTACAAGCTGCCACCTCCACTATCACAGGATTTTACCAGGTATTTTAGGTTAAGACTGAGTGTTGTTTATAAAATATCTTGTAACCCCAATCCCAAAGAAATGGCAAAGACACAATTCTCAATATGGAAAAGCACCTGACCTACATTACACATACAACTAACCTATAAATTTGGAGCGGATTTTTATTTCCTCAAAGGTCAAACTGGCCATAGAAGAAACCTGATTTAATACTTAACACCAGCAAAAAGAATGAAGTGTTTAAAATCCCTTTCTTTCCTGGCACCACTTAGAACTTCCATCTCAACAAGTGGAGTTGCCACCAAAAGAATATCTTGTATATTTAGTAGTTAATTAGGTATCTCTCTCTCTCCCTCTCTCTCTCTCTCTCTCTCTCTAGCTCTCTCTCTCTCTATCTATATATCTCTATCCATATATCTCTCTATCTCTCTATCTCTATCTCTCTATCTCTCTATCGCTCTATCTCTCTATCTCTCTCTATCTCTCTCTCTCATCTCTCTCTCTCTCTATCTCTCTCATCTCTCATCTCTCTCTCTCTATCTCGCTCTCTCTCTCTATCTCGCTCTCGCTCTCTATCTCGCTCTCGCTCTCTATCTCGCTCTCGCTCTCTATCTCGCTCTCTCATCTCTCTCTCGCTCTCTCATCTCTCTCTCGCTCTCTCGCTCTCTCGCTCTCTCGCTCTCTATCTATAAATATATTTATAAAATTCAATTGCCCCCTTACTAAGCAGCACTGACTGATAAATTTCATCTTTTATTCATTAATGACGGTTTTACCTGGTTTTCCTTTTACCAACAATTGGTGTGGTCACTGTTAGCTTTACATTAAGGTACATTTGAGATGAGAAAGGACAAATGGACCCTAAAAAATGGGATACCACAACTTTTCCCAATGATTTTCCATGATGGACATCACTCAGCAAATCATCCTGCATAGGCAAATAAGATCGTGCTTATTTGGGTTCCAGGTTTTGACTTGAGCACTGCAGTCCATAATTTTCTTGAACAGAAGTAGAAGCTCCACAGGAAATTCTGGATTAGCAAGTGGATGGGTTTCCCATTGCCCTTCAGGTGCAGGGCAAGCATGGAAGATAATTCATCCACCCAGTTTCAGGAATGTCACCTGGGGAAGGTGACAGTGAGCAAGAAACATGTTGAGCTGCTGGAGCGTGTCCAGGGAAGGGACTGGAGCTGGGAAGGGGCTGGAACAGCAGGAGGGGCTGAGGGAGTTGGGGGGGCTCAGCCTGGAGAAAAGGAGGCTCAGGGGGGACCTTCTGTCTCTGCAATCCCTGCCAGGAGGGGGAGCTGGGGAGGGTCGGGCTCTGCACTAGGGAACAGGGAGAGGAGGAGAGGAAGGCTCAGGCTGGACATCAGGAGGAATTTCTTGTTGGAAAGGTGGTCAAGCATTGTAAGAGGCTGCCCAAGGAGGTTTGGAGTGCCCACCCATGGAGGTGACTAAGGAAGAACTGGATGTGGCACTCAGTGCTTTGGGCTGAGGGACAAGATGGGCATCGGGCACAGGGTGGGCTCCATGGGCTGGGAGGGCTTTGCCAAGGTGGGCATCGGGCACAGGGTGGGCTCCATGGGCTGGGAGGGTCTTTCCAAGGTGAGCATCAGGCGCAGGGTGGACTCAATGGCCTGAGAGATCTTTCCCAATCTTAAGGATTCTGTGATTCTGTGACCTGGAAGGCTCTTGGTTCTCCCTGGCAGTCACGGTGAGCCCCTCCCATAACCTGTGCTACCCCTCCCCAGTCACTCTCTGCAGCCTCCCAGGGACATCCCTTATTCCTCCTTGGTGGCTTTCCCCTCTGCACCCCATCTCATCCTGTCTGTGCTCTCTGAGTGGCAGCAGCTGCCTGGGAGGGTGAGGAGAAGGGGTAAGTTCAGGTCAAGCTCCTGCACTGCTGACCATGGCACTCCCCACAGTCCTGGAACCACATCACAGCCCTGCCAGGAATACTGCACATGGAAAGAGAGGTGTCCTGCAGGGAGCAAAGCAGAGCAGGAATGCAGCTTGTAGGCTCTAAATTTGAGCTCCTCTGTTTACATTGGCTGCAGAAGGGCTGTAAGGAGGTGTCATTGTCATTTAGAAGGCACATGGCCTTTGCTGGGTGATGCAAAACTCCTCAAAGGCACATGTGTCAGCTACATTTTGACATTCTGAAAGTGCTGTGCCACACATCAAGGTCTGTGCTCAAAACTGGTTTCAAAAATATGAATATTTCAACACCCATTTGGATTTGGAATGTGCAGGGTGCACTAAATGAGTTACACACCCGTTTGTGTCCATGGGGGCTGCATTTAAAATGTCGCCTTAGCAGGGCAGGAATGTTCCAGCCCCATCTCACTTGTCCTTTTCATTCTTCAGCTTTAATATAAATTATTTTTTGAGGGGCTGGAGCAAGTCTAGAGAAAAGCAACGAGGCTGGAGAAGGGAGTGGAGCACAAGTGGTGTGGGGAGAGGCTGAGGGAGCTGGGGGTGTTTGTGCTGGAGAAGAGGAGGCTGAGAGGTGACCTCAGCACTGTCTGGAACTACCTGAAGGCAAGTTGTGGCCAGGTGGGGGTTGGTCTCTTCTCCCAGGCACTCAGCAATAGGACAAGGGGGCACGGGGGGCTCAAGCTCTGCCAGGGCAAATTGAAGTTGGAGATGGGAAAAAACTTCTTTGCAGAGAGAGTGCTGAGGCATTGGAATGGGCTGCCCAGAGAGGGGGTGGATTCCCCATCCCTGGAGGTTTTTCAAGTGAGCTTGGCCGTGGCACTGAGTGCCATGATCTGGTAAAGGGAGTGGAGTTGGCCCAAGGGTTGGACTTGATGATCTGGGAGGTCTTTTCCAACCCAATCCATTCTATGATTCTGTGATTCTATTTTTATAGAGAGAGGAAATGTGGCTACAACTTTTACTCAGCTCCTGAAGTGATTTCCATGGTAAATTGTCTTATAAACTTGTTTTAAAGTTAAACAAGTATTCAGTGTGCAGATGACATTTCCAACCTCAGCTGAAACTGGTTAGTGAAGCTTCAGTGGAAATGAGGAAAGCCATTCCCAGGACAGTTTCAAATATGGATTTCCCTGCACACCATGAACCTTGAAACAATGAGATTTCACAATCAGCTCTTTTCCTACACTCCCAAGGCATGCAGAACCTGGTTCTTTTTATAAATAAGCCCAAAAAAGTCACAGCTGCACCCCAAAACTCAACACTGAGTGTATAACCTTCAACCTGTCCTTAAGCAGTGCAGGCTTTGTGGTGCCAGTGGAGCTCTGGAGCAGAGGAACCCTGGAAAGCTTTCCAAGTGCAGTGGTAAGAAGATAAATTAAGCCCCAGAAAGCCACTGCACTTTGGGATAACGTGGTAAGAGAAGGATTTCAGCTGCAAAAGAGCCAACAGCCCAGAGTACTCATAATCCCTCCTGACTTTCACACCAGCTCATTTTGCAGCCAGTGCTGGGCTGGCATGGCGTGCCACAGTTGTTCCCATGAGGAATACGGTGCCCAGGCAATGGCTCTGCTCAGGGCTCAGGGAGGGTGTCACGTTCCCCTGCCCACCAGGAAGGGTTCCAGCCCAAGAGGGAGCTCCAGCCTCTGGGTTCTGAGGCAGGCAGCAAAGAACAGCCCTCAGAGACAGAAAGGCAAGGAGAAAAGCACCACATTTCTGTGTTTTCTGACTGCACTGCTGTGGTGTCTGAACCACTTTCAAGGGTTGACCATGAACTTGGTTTATGCCAACTTTGCCCAGAGAAGCTGTGGCTGCCCCATCCCTGGGAGTGTTCAAGGCCAGGTTGGACAGGGCTTGGAGCGACCTGGGCTGGTGGGAGGTGTCCCTGCCCATGGCAGGGGGTGGAACTGGGTTATCTTTAAGGTCCCTCCAATCCAAACTATTCTAGGTTTCTGTGATGGTTTTTCTATCACTGTCCATGTTGAAGTTTCTCTGGGAGACGCCTCTCAAATCCATCCTTACTGTAACTCTTCATTCCCTGAAACTGGCAGCTCCTTCAGCCACAAGGATGAGCTACACAATTCATGGAAAAGAGCCCAAGTGCCCCAACTCACAGTCTGGGTACCCCACACAGGGTGGAGTCAACAGATTCCCAACACAGCTGATAAAACACCAGCTTTCTGCCAATATTGTGGTTGCAACGTATTTGGTGCTGGAAGAAAGCAGAGGAGAAAAGAGCTCCTCTGTTCTGCTCAGCTCTGAGCATGAGACAAGAATTATATGAACAAATGTTATAATGTTATGAATGTTAATTAAAAAAAAAAAATCAAACTCTTTCTTATCATCCAGTTCAGAAATGCTCACTCAGATGCAGCTGATGTCCATGGCTGCCTGGAGCTCACAACAGAATTTACCAAAACTCTCGCAAAACATACTGAGACCAAAGAAATCCTAGAATCATTTAAGTTGGAAAAGACCTGGAAGATCATTAAGTCCAACCACTAATGTTGCTCTGCCAGGTCCACCACTAAACCATGTCCCCAAGTGCCACACCTACAGGGCTTTTAAACCTCTCCAGGGATGGTGATGCCACCACTGCCCTGGGCAGGCTGATCCAATACCTGACAACCTTTTTTGGTGAAGAATTTCTTTTCTAATATCCAATATCAATCTCCCCTGGTGCAACTTGAAGCTTTTTGCTCTTGTCTGACCACTTGCAAAAAACCCACAAACAAACAAACAAAAACCAACCAAACAAAAACAAACAAACAAAAAAACAAAGGGGGGGGGGGGGGGGGG
>VWZD01008000.1:117326-158944 GCA_013396695.1 Sakesphorus luctuosus | reverse complement strand
ACTGGAAGGCTCCTTTACCACAGTGCCTGCCAATGAAAAGTCTGTTCACTTCAGCTCAGCCTAAGGAGACATACAGGGAGCTGAGGAGCTGATATCAGGGTAGAACCACAGAATCCTTAGGGTTGGAAGGGACCTCTGGAGTTCATCCAGTCCAACCCACTGCCAAGGCAGGGTCACCTGGAGCAGATGACCCAGGAACATGTCGAGATGGGTTTGGGATGTCCCCAGGGAAGAAAACTTCATGCCCTCCCTGGGCAGCTGTTCCAGTGCCCTGCCCCCCCCTCAAAATAAAGAATTTCTTCCTCAAGTTGAAGTGAAACCTCTTTTGTTTTAGTTGATGGCCATTGCTCCTCATGCTGTCCCTGAGCACCAGCAAAAGGAGTCTGGCACCATCCTCTTGGCACCCACCACTGAGATATTTATCTGCATTAATGAGAGTCCCTCTGAGTCTTCTCTTCTCCAGACTAGACAGGCCCAGCTCTCACAGTCTCTCTGGAGAGGGAGGCTCCTGACCCCTCATCATATCTGTGCCCTCCACTGGACTCTTTCCAGCAGCTCCTTGTCTTTCTTGCCCTGAGGAGCCCAGAACTAAAGGTACCTACAGGTAAACTCTTGATCTGCCCAGTCCTGCACCCAGATACAAAGAAAAGGCAATGAAATGCAAACCAAGTGATGTGCCCCACCTGTGACATGGACCTTGAAGGTGAGTTTGTGGCCAGCAGCCTCACAGGTGTACTCCCCAGCATCTTTCTTCTCCACCTGACCCACCACCAGGCGACGGGATTTGCCCTCGGACTCCACCCGCAACTTCTTGCTGGAGGTGATGAGTTTGCCCTCCTTGTACCACTTCACATCCATCTTCTCCTGGGCCACCTCACAGCTCAGCGTGGCATCTTCTGAGAGTGCAGCTTTCACCTCTTTCTTCACTTTGTCCTTGTTTATAAAGGCATCTTCTGCTTCTGTGGAGTGGGAGAAACAATTAAAAAATCCCACATAAGTTGATCTTGCCCAAAGCTATCAAACCCAAATGAAAAACATCACAACTCCTACATCTCTGTTATTTCTTAATACTCAGACAGGACATGGATCTCTGCAGTGCCTGAGGACAACAGAACAGCCATTTCTGACCCAGGTGATCCAGTGCCTCAGGATTGGAGCTTCCTATCTCCACAAGAAATTTGACTTTTTGTCCCAGAATGTAATGCACAAATTAACACCCAATCTCATTTGCCACTTACACATGTGTAAGCCTTTCTCAGTGTAAGTATTTCTTGAGGAGACCTGTTTTTCTACTTCTTCCAGACTTGTTTTCCTACACAAATAAGAGCTGGCCCTGCCTTTGTCATTATTATCACAGCGGCAAAATTAAACTTGTCCAGGTTTCCTTGACTGGGAAATCAGGAAACATCAAGGACACTGAGTGGGATTCATCTCACAGATGAGACCTCCAGCTGTCAACATCTGTGTGCCAGTGGATGTCCACAGGCCAATACCTGACTCTCCCTCACTGCCCAGTGAAGATCCAGGTGCACAGACCCTGAGCCCAGAGAATGATTTATTTTTCTGAGTAACAAGGGCAGCTCACAGACCTTTCTGTGATGAGAATGAACAGATTCCCACCTGTAACAACAATCTTGAAGGTGAGTTTGTGGCCAGCAGCCTCACAGGTGTACTCCCCAGCATCTTTCTTCTCCACCTGACCCACCACCAGGCGACGGGATTTGCCCTCTGATTCCACCTTGAACTTCTTGCTGGAGGTGATGAGTTTGCCCTCCTTGTACCACTTCACATCCATCTTCTCCTGGGCCACCTCACAGCTCAGCGTGGCATTTTGTGCCAGTCCAGCCTTCACCTCCTTCTGCACCTTGTCCTTGTTTGTAAACACGACTTCTGGCTCTGTAAGGAAACCACAGTAGTCACACACAGCTTTTTGCAGGTGTCTTCTCCAGCACTTCTTCAAGTTCCTCCTCCAGCACTTCTTCAAGCTCCTCCTCCTTCACTACACTTGCTCCTCACAGGTATGACAGAACCACAGAAGGAAGGGGCATTTCGATGTGACCCACAAGGATCATCCAGTCCAACCCTCAGCCCTGCACAGGACTCACACCCTGTGCCCCAGAGGATCATCCAAACCCTCCTGCAGCTCTGGCAGCCTTGGGGCTGTGCCCACTGCCCTGGGGAGCCTGCTCAGTGCCCACCCCCCTCCAGGGGAAGAACCTTTTCCTGAGATTCAACCTGCCCCTGCCCTGGCACAGCTCCAGGCCATTCCCTGGGTCCTGTCCCTAGTCCCACAGAGCAGAGCTCAGTGCCTGCCCCTCTTCAGGAAGATGTACCTGCAGTGAGGTCTCCCCTCAGTCTCCTCTTTTCCAGCTGAACACACCAAGTGCCCTCAGTGTCCTCACACTCTTCCCCTTTAAGCTCCATGATTGTTATTAGTAAAATAAAGCACTTCCATCTGTATTTTGCTAAGAGGTGAAAAGCTATGGGAATTCTATGGCAATTCTGGGCTAGTGTTAAAACCCCACAGTTTTAACTCAGATTTCAACCTGGGGCTTACAGCACCAACAGGCACTGCCTGCAACCCTAACCCTCTTCCCTCTTTCTCTTTTTTTGTCTCTCCAAGATTCCAGTGAACCAGAAGGGATATCCAAGCACCATTTCTCTTTTTCTGCCTATTTGGGTCACTCAAATTCAGTCATTCTCCACCTAATCATAGAATGGTTTGAGTTGGAAGGGACCTTAAAGATCAGCTCATTCCAACCCCACTGCCATGGGCAGGGACACCTTCCAATAGCTCAGGTTGCTCCAAGCCCCATCCAACCTGGCCTTGGACACTCCCAGGGCTGGGATCCAGTCAGCTCTTCACACACCTCCCTCATCCCTTTTATCTGCCCCTGCACCTCTGCTGTGGCCTCACGCTTTGACTCTGTGGGAGTTTTCCTGGAGACACACCAGCTAATTGTGACAGGAGAAGGAATTTCCACCTTTGCCCATCATTTTTTTTGTGATCACAACCAGACACTGATGCAGAGTTGTGTGTATCAAATACTATTATGAAATCTGGCAGGAAAAAAAAAATCAAGTCCTATGGCTGAGATGCTTTACCCAANACAGTGCTGAGGTCACCTCTCAGCCTCCTCTTCTCCAGCACAAACACCCCCAGCTCCCTCAGCCTCTCCCCACAGCACTTGTGCTCCACTCCCTTCTCCAGCCTCCTTGCTCTTCTCTGGCCCCGCTCCAGCCCCTCAATCTCTTGCCTCAACTCAGGGGCCCAGAACTGAACCCAACACTCAAGGTGTGGCCTCCCCAAGGCAGAGTCCAGGGGAAGGCTCACTGCCCTGGGCCTGCTGGCCACGCTAGTTTTGATCCAGGCCAGGATGCCATTGGCCTTCTTGATATGACTCAGAACGGAATGTTCCTTTATCTTTGGCACTCTGAGAATTTTCTCACCTCTGACTTTGACTTGGAATGTTAGTCTGTCATCCTTCATTTCACAGGTATAACTGCCTTGGTCTTGCTGTGTCACCTTATTGACAATGAGCTTTCGGTGTGTCCCCTGGGCCACCACTGTTGTCCTCTGGTCCTGCTTCACCTCGGAGTGATCCTTCTTCCACACCACAGCCCCACTCGAGGCTGACACCTCACACACCAGCTCGAGGGTCTCAGAAGGACTGACTGATATTTCTGGAGTCGTTTTGGGCTTGTTGACAAAAGTCACAGCTTCATCTGGAGCAGGAAAAGAGAAAGCAGTTTGTACCTTGGTTCAGGTTTGTCAGTACAAAGGTGGGATTCAGTAATTACTGATCATTACTTCATCAGCACACTGATGAATGGTGGTGTCTGACTCTCTAACAGATGGTGAAAACTCCTTCTCTGACCTTCAGATAACTGCTCTCAGTTACAGAGCAATCCCACCCATCTCTCCTACATCCTTATGGATCTTTTAATTCAAGTTCAGATGCCCTCCAGTTGCTGACACTTTACTTGCCACTCCTTGATTCTGATTTCAAGCAAGCCCTGGGGAATATGAATTGATGTCTGAGTACAGAAAGAGCTTTGAAAAGACCCAGGAAGTCTCAGAAAATCTAATAAGAAATGATGAGGAGCCTTTTCCAAATGTTTCTGAGACCATTCCATCTCCCTGTTGGTAATACCAGTCCCATTGGATTAATTCTTCCCCAGAGCAGGGTATATATGGAATAATTTCACTGATAAAATATTCTCCAGCTACAAGTTAGGATGGAGCTTTGAGCAATCTGGTCTAGAGGAAGGTGTTCCTGCCCACAGCAGAGGGATTGGAATAGGATGGTCTTTAAGGTCCCTTCCAACCCAAACCATTGTGTGACTTTATGAACCAAGGAGTCAACAACCTCTTTTTTTTTTTTTTTTTTTTTTTTTTTTTTTNTTTTTTTTTTTTTTGAAAACTGATCTTGCCAGCAGAGAGCTCAGAACTGCTCAAAGCCCAGGGAGTTGAGGTTGCTGCATTGAACCTCAAATCCTGCTGCTGGCACAGCTACAAGGTGTGCAAACACACACAGAGCATTTGTCATGTAGGCAGCCAAAATACACTGATTTTATCAACTCAGCTTTGTTTCAAGTGTATTTGTAAAAGGTAAAAGCAAAGGCAGTGGAGTGCAGACAGCACCTTGGTGTAAAATGTGAGCAAACCCATTGCACACACCCTGTCCCTCAG
Organism: Sakesphorus luctuosus; assembly: GCA_013396695.1. Taxonomy (NCBI): domain Eukaryota; kingdom Metazoa; phylum Chordata; class Aves; order Passeriformes; family Thamnophilidae; genus Sakesphorus; species Sakesphorus luctuosus. The sequence continues at coordinate 154,251 of VWZD01008000.1, read as the reverse complement.
ATAACAGGCAATTTTTCATGGGCATGTCAGGTATTTCATACCCTTCATGCCACCAGGGCAGCCCTGGCCTCAGGAGCAGGCAGAGGGCTCTCAGTTCCAGCCAACCTTAGCTCAGTATTGCATTTCTTCGAGCAGCAACTGCTGCCTTCACTCACTGAGTATCCCAAGGACAATTGCCATGCCAGGCAAGTATTCCATTAGAAATTGTAATTAGTAGCAGAAGGGATAATGGCTTCAAACTGACACAAGGCAGGGTTAGAGTTAAACTAGAAGAGGGTAGATTTAGATTAGATGTCAGGCAGAAATTCTTCCCTGGGAGGGTGGGCAGGCCCTGGCACAGGTTGGACAGAGAAGCTGTGGCTGCCCCAACCCTGGGAGTGTCCAGGATCAGGTTGGACAGGGCTTGGAGCAACCTGGGCTGGTGGGAGGTGTCCCTGCCCATGGCAGGGGGTGGCACTGGATGGGCTTTAAGGTCCCTTCCCACCCAAACCATTCTGAGATTCTCTGATTTAGATGATCCCAGTTTTCTTTCCATGATCCATGTGATGTTTTATAGTTGGAGTTACAAGAGATTGACCACAGTCACCAAAATTTTGGTACCCAGCTCAGAAAATCCTCTGTACCCAACAGTCAGACAGAGGCACCTCCAGAACAGTCTTTAAATCCATCTTAAAGTTGCTCTAAACAGACCCTATAAATCAATTTATACAGATTGCCCTTTGGGGTCAGTTTGGGCAGAGCCCGCTTGGCTCTTTTAGAGCAGTTTTCCAATGGGTCAAGTCAGGGACTGTGAATTTCAGTCCAGGTGGAATTGCATCATGTTGGATTCTCAGCCAAAGAGAACTGGAGGTGAGATGCAGAGTCAATACCTGAGCAAACACCAGCTGTGAACTGGAAGCAGCTCCTCTAGCTCAGTAAATCCTGTAGCAAGACAAGTGCTGTCCTAAACGAACCAGCTTTGCTGAGTTTTTAATTGGCTGGACCTGGATGTACTGCTACAGGTCCCAAGCACTCAGGTTGATACCTGTCTTAAATTTCATTGTACTTGCAATGTAGACATGCCATGAGAAGCTTTCACTTCACTTAGGATCAGGTTAAAAATTAGGCTCCAGACACAAGGCAGAAAACCACTTTTAGAAGAAAGGTTCCCACCAGGCTACACAAATTGAATCAGTTGAATTTCACGGGTATTCTATTCCACAGATAAATTCCTGTGTCATTTTATACCCTGGCTCCATCCTGCTCTGGAATGCAGTGGTGACAAGCATTTCTCTTCTGGCCTTGACCTGACAACCACGTGCTTTCTGTGCTGGGCACGTGACATGGACCAACAGCTTTGCTTAAAGTACCACGGGGAGATGTCTCTGAGATCACAGCGTCCTTTGGGAACAGCAGGAGATGCCTAACTCCCAAAATCCAGAGTCAAACTTGTCAAAGGTGGACACAGGGGTTTCACAGTGAGGCTTTGGACCTCCTGTCCAAGCTGGTCCTAAGATGAGGCCCATGTTGAGCTCAAAGAATCACAGAATTGGTTGGGTTGGAAAAGACCTCCAAGATCATCAAGTCCAATAAAGGCTCCCCCAGCTGCTCAGCCAGGGTGGTGTTTGAGCTGTGACTGCAGCCCCAGCTCAAGCTTGTGCTGACTCAAACACATCACAGCATTGTTGTATTATTTGTCCTTATTGTGGATTTGCATGAGGACAATAACAAGGGTCAAAGGCTCTGAAAACTGTGCAACCTTGGCCCAAAAATCTGCAAATTCACAAGGCAGGACAAGCACAATGAACAACCCCTCAATTTGTAACACAGACTCTGATCCCACATTTGCATCACAAACTTACCTGAGACTTTTAAATCAAAAACAAGAGTGTCATCTCCAACTTTGCAGGTGTAAGTCCCTTCATCTTCTTTTGTCACAGCCAAAGCCACGAGCTTATGCAGCTTTCCTTTATCCTCCATGGTGAACTTCTTGCTGGCTGTGATTTCCTTCCCATCTTTGTACCATTTGACCATGATATTGGCCTCAGAGGTCTCAGAAATAAATTCTGCCTGTTTTCCAGTGGTGGCCTTGACAAGTCCTCCACTTTTCTCTTTGTTTATGAAGTTTGCAAGTGCTGAAACAAAATACAGACACACAGCTCTGGTAAAGAATGTACTTTTAAATCTACATTAGATATCCTTTTATCATAAGACCAAACTGCAGGTTTAGTTTTGGATCTAATTACTAGATTCCAATGCAGAAGCAGATGAATTCCCAACCATATTCCTCATTATCACATGTCCAGAAAACCAGAGCACACACACAACACAGGAGGAGAGGAAGCCCAAGACAACAGGGCTTTAAGGTAATATCAAAGAGGTGAGGAAAGAAATAAAATAAACTGAAGGGAAAGCCATGAAAATTATTCAATCATTGACAAATAAATCAGCACTAAAAGAGGTTAAAATGTAATCTAGACAAATTAAATTATTTTAAATATATTTATAGATATGTCATAGGACTGAAATTAAAAGAAATTTATTCCTGGAAATTAACTGGAGCAGAGAAAATAAACAATAAATCTGGCATCATATTAACATGTAGTGAAATAATTGAGTCACCAAATGCCTCAAAGCAAAAGATACAAACCCCCATCAACATCCAAGCTAAAAATGTGACCCTGAAGCCACAGTCCCATCTCAGTTTAGATAATGGGTTTCATTTTCAAACATCTTTTTAACATATTATTTTAAAACAACCCACACAACAGAGTCACTTTTATGGAGATTGTGCAGTCAAAGCTACTAAAATCAAAGCTTTGATTATGTAAGTGTTTCCCTGGGAAAGGGGCAGGGAAGGGGAATGGTGTCCCTGTGCAATCAGGGATCTCTTTAGCCCTGATCCTCGAGGTGCTCAGTTCAACCAGCACCTTCTGGCAGGGGCAGGAACTTGCATTTCACCTCCCCAGGTTCTCACCAGCCCAACTGTCCAGAGTTTACCAAGTCTGTTTATAAAAGCAATAGCTATGAGTAAAAAAGCCACACCAGAAGCATTTAAATAAGGGAAAATCTTTTTCATTTAGTGCTTTTCCTTGGGCCCCTGTTTCCACCTGTTTCTCTAATGACTCGTAATAGTGGAGTTTTCCCTTCTGTCAGAAACACCACAATCCTTCCCCTGCCCAACCACCCACGAAACCTGCAGGGACCAAACACTGCTGAGACCTCTCCTCCTCCTCCACAACTACCAGAACTCAGCCCACAGGTTAAAATTTGGAGGGGCAGGAAGAGGGAGATGGGCTCATTCCAGCACCTTCCACTTCCTCAGAGAACTGCAGTGAAAAACACAATCCTGGCAGCCTGAGAGACATCTCAGATGTCCCCTGTCATCCCAGCAGGTCATGTGTCACTGCTGCCTGGCACGTGAAGCCTCATGGCAGTGCAGGCACTGCAGTGATAAGTGGCAAAGGCATTTTCTGGCTGGTTTTGGGCAGGAGGCCCAGGCAGTGACACAGTGGCCGTGGCTCGGCACAGTGGCCTCTGGGCAGCCACGTGATGCCCACGTGGCAGATGCAGCTGAGCTGCTCCTCAAGTGATTCCCCAGCTCCTGTCCTGAATCAAGAATAGAGTGGCCAGCAGGCCCAGGGCAGTGAGCCTTCCCCTGGACTCTGCCTTGGGGAGGCCACACCTTGAGTGTTGTGTTGAGTTGTGGGCCCCTGAGTTGAGGCAAGAGATTGAGGGGCTGGAGCGGGGCCAGAGAAGAGCAAGGAGGCTGGAGAAGGGAGTGGAGCACAAGTGCTGTGGGGAGAGGCTGAGGGAGCTGGGGGTGTTTGTGCTGGAGAAGAGGAGGCTGAGAGGTGACCTCAGCACTGTCTGGAAGTGCCTGAAGGGAAGTTGTGGCCAGGTGGGGGTTGGTCTCTTCTCCCAGGCACTCAGCAATAGGACAAGGGGGCACGGGGGGCTCAAGCTCTGCCAGGGCAAATTGAACTTGGAGATGAGAAACAAATTCTTTGCAGAGAGAGTGCTGAGGCATTGGAATGGGCTGCCCAGAGAGGGGGTGGATTCCCCATCCCTGGAGGTTTTTCAAGTGAGCTTGGCCGTGGCACTGAGTGCCATGATCTGGTAAAGGGCCTGGAGTTGGCCCAAGGGTTGGACTTGATGATCTCAGAGGTTCTTTCCAACCCAATCCATTTTATGATTCTATGCCAACTGGAGTGAAAACACAGCTCCCACCACTGAACCAGTGCTGTGTCTTGTATTCACTGCCCAGTTCTACTCTGGGACCACAGACACTGTCAAGGCTGGATGTTGATGGGCAATTACCACAACTCCCTCTGGGGCATTCCCTTTGTATCCCCAGATCACTCCATTACTTTAGGGCAGGAAAAGGCCATTGAGCAGCCCAGACAGTGCCATACCTTTCACTGAAAGCTGATAGAGCATCTTATCCCCTTCACAGGTGCACTCATAAACTCCAGCATCCTCTGCACAAGTGTTGCGGATTTTCAGGATGTGCCTCTTCCCCACAGTTTGAATCTCATATTTTTCACTGGTCTTGAGCTCTTTGCCATCTTTCATCCACTTCACTGCAGCCTCTGTGTCTGAAAGCTCAGCCTGGAGCTTGGCTTCCTCCCTCAGCCGAGCTGAGACCTTTTCCACATCTTTGCCCTTGTTGGTAAATCTCACTGCAGCACCTGCCAGGACAAAAGGCTTGGGGGTTATCTCAAGTCATACCAAGATAACGTGTCCCAGATGTGACTCAGACTGTGAGATCTCTGAAGAAATTAAATCCTGTTCCTGCCCTCACACTTATGTCAGTGCTGAGCACTTTTTTCCAGGTCAGAAAACCTGATCTGTTTTTCATTGCCAGAGTCATTAAGAAAACAAAACCCAAGCCACTATATTTTTCTACTGATTAATAACACTCTAAACATGCTCCTGCAGAGATTTTCACCCAAATTCAAATGCTTCCTTCCAGAATTAATGCCTATTCATCACATTTTGCCAGGCAATGTGGGTAGATACAGATGTTACTGTCATTTCATAAAGGAAGCACCCAACCTTTGTTCCTAAATCAATTTGCATGATGTTAACCTGTATATCACACACACAGCAGAGTCAAAGACCTCCAAGAAAAAAACTTTGCTGGTAGTTAATGTTCCTCTATTTTTGAAAGGCTACTCATCAAAAAGTCTAGGTGAGTCTGGAGCTGAAACTACCACTTTAAGGTGACTCAGGGTAGATTTGGTTGCAGAATCCAGGGATTGAGGGTTGTGAATGACAGAAATTCATGAGCTGATGTGAGATGATGATACCACCAACTGGCTAGATGGACTCACTCTGAACTATCATGGTGAGGTCAATCCCAGGACCCACATTAGTTCACATGATGCCATTTCAGGTATTTCTCACAGCCCAGTGAAACCCTCCAGCCCCACTTGTAACCATCAGGTCCAGCAACAGCCCCTTGACTGGAAGAGGAAAGGACAATGATGACAATAAATACCTTTCACCCTCATCTTGATGCTGGTGTCAACGTTATTGGCAACAAATTTCACTTCTGCCCCATCATCCTTCTTGGTGACATTCTTTATGATGAGGGTGTGAGTGGTTTGGGTTCTCTTCATGATGTAGGTCTCACTTTCCTGTAAGACTTTACCATTAAGGTACCAAGTGCCGGAACACGTCTTGGTGAGGTCCACAGTGAACAGGGCATCTCCTCCAGGCACAGCTTCTGCTGCTGTCAGGGGGCTTTTCACAGCCAGGACTGGTTCTAGGGAACAACAACAACACCACACATCTCTGAGATCAAACCACAGGGCAGCCTTGCTGGAGGATAGTTCATCCTAAGAACAAAGTTCTCAGGGTAAACAAGACATGAGAATAAAGTCATGAAGTCTTATATAATTTGCATGCACTGAAGGGAATGCATGGTTGGTCTCCAAGTAACTGAACTCTGGAGTTGGGGTAAATCCTGTTTTTTCAGACAAAGAACAAATATATTTTACTGATTTTTTATTTTATCCCCAAGATACACAAAGTCAAAACCACCCAGGCTTCTCTGTAAGTGTGTTATTTCTTTAATAACCAGGACAACTCTCAGATTTCAGAAGGATCCTAAGGGGTCACTTTGAGATGTTCCTACAAGTCACTTGTAGATATTCTAGGAAAACATGGGCACTTTCAGACAGTGAGGGAAAAGAGTGACCCAACATCAAGACACAGCACACTCAAGGTCTGTGCAGATGTTGTCTAGTGAACCAAAGGAAGAAGCAATATCATTTCCCCCAGTGATTCCAGGGGCACATTGGCACCCTAGAGATAAAGCAAACCCTCCATATTTCTCCCAGTGAGTCTAAGATTAAAGAGAGACTGGCTAAAACTTGGATTTCTTGATGGTTTGATCACCCATAAACATTCTCTAGGTGCAAGATCGATACCTCATGCATATATAGAAAATTATATCACAAGTCCACCTCAATTTTTACTTTCATATCAAGCCAAAAGAAGCACTTAGAAGTTTAAGGTCCACTGCAGAGAGCTCTGCCTCCCAAACAGCTTGGTGTGAAATGCTGGAGTATATTCTATATACTCAAAGTTCTACCACAGAAACCCAACCACCAGCACTTTGGTGATGGTCAGTGGTTGACATGAAGTAGTAGAACCACCAGGGAAAGGGGGAAAAGGGTTTTTCTGGGCCATTGCTCCATCCTCAAAGTCATGGGAAATGTTTTCAAAGCACCCAAGTGTCCCATCACCCATTTCATGTTGTGCTCACCGAGGTGAATGCTCCCAGGGAATTCCAGGTAGGGGCTCTGTCCAAAGGCATTGACTGCAGACACTCTGAACTGATAATCAGCCTCTTCTGCCAGGTTGCTCACCGTGAGCTCTGGGGCAGGGACGTGGGACTCGTGGCACCTCACCCAGGTGAAGCCGGTGAGCTTCTTGCGCTCCACGATGTACCCGTCGATGGGAATGGGGCGGTCCATCTTGGGAGGGGACCATGCCAGTGTCACTGAGGTTTCTGTTTTATTTTTCACCACAGGGTCAGCTGGGGCTTGGGTGGGAGGCTTTTTGGGTGCTGCACAAGGGGAAAAAAAATAGAGGAACAAGTTTATGGCAGAGTGGAAAAGCACGTCACCAAAAAAAGCTTATGCTGGACTAAGAGTTACTCTTGTTTAATAAACCTCCATAAAACATTGATGGGAGATGGAAGAGCAAGAGAATGGGTAGAAGATGCTTTTGGGCTGCATTACACAAAGATCATAGAATTATTATGTTAGGAAGACACCTCAGAGATCATCAAATCCAACAATACTCACATCTCCACAGAAACACGTGTTGTCTACACAATATTAAAATTGTCAACACAGACAGAGTCTTCAACAAACTTTCAGTAGATTTAAATCTTTAGTGCTAGGCACAGACCCACCCTGCTGCCTACACAGCTCCTGGGCAACCAGACTAACCCTCATTTCCTTATTTTCATCAGGAGATGGGCAAAACCACCACCAAAGGTTGCTCAAACCTTTTCAAATTATGGACATCTCAGTTCTTTGTTACAGAGATTTGGACGTTCTCTGCAGCCTCTTTCATCTGGGTATCTGTCCTCTGCCCTGCTTCTGTATTTTATGTTATCCTCACTCACAAGGTGAGTTGTAAGATTGTCTTAGTTGTAGCTAATTAATAGTATCCTTGGGGGAATCTCTGTTTTACTAATTTATGCAGGACCAGATTTTGGGGTTTGGGAATTAACTTCAAAAGGAAATGACATAAAGGCAAGTCACCTCTGTGAGACCCTACAAGTGAGGAGATGTGGTTTTTTTATGGCATCTGAGGCCACAGACTTCTCCCTGCAGGTCCTTACATAATAAATACTCACATTCACCCTCTCATTCCTCTTGAACCCTTTAAAGAAGGCTCAAGTCCCACCAGGGTTATTCACTGACAGGGTCAAGAGGGTAGGGGAATTACCTGATATGCTCTAGTTATATGTGGCAAAGGACTAAATTAATTTAATTTTGGCTATTTGAAAGGTGTCTGGGTTAAGCCAGTCAACCAGGCTCCACCTGTAATCCCATGGAGAACAGAATGCTCAGGAGTAACTCATCCCAGCTCGGAGAAGGTGTGGGAGATGAGGGAACCAATCCCAAACTGCACATCCTCAGGTGTTCAGGACTGTGGAGGGTCCTGTATGATGAGCCTAAACTAAGAACTGAGCTCTGGGACAACCGATCTTCTTCCAGCCTCAACTTACCCATCTTTAAAATGGGCACAATAACGATGCAAATAACACACAGACATTGCCTGTCTGTTATAAATGCTGTTGGAACAGCCAGCACCATTTTTTTCCCTGATAATTTGGAAAAGATGTAAGCACAGCACACAGGATTCTCCAAGCAAATGGCCAGAGATGCACAAAGTGTAAAAATAGGAAATCTCAAGGCCACACACTTTTCCTTCCTTACATAAATAGACACATAAGTGTTTTGGGGGGCACAGTTACCAGCCTGCCAGGAGCTGCTGGGCAGAGCTAGATGTCAAAGGTGTCATTAGGGTAACATTAAGCTCAGTACTAAGCCCTGGAATGAGATCTCCTGACCTTACCACCAGAAATGGTAATGCAATATTTTCTTCAGCGATACCTGTTTGTGGGAAAGCAGCTCCTCACTTTTTTCTGTTCCGTTAATCAACATTTTCCTAATAACTTGAACAGCAGAGTCTGAAATCAAACTGAACTTTGTTGTTCTCATTGAGTTGGTTGGATGTTAGAGCTTCCCAAATACCTTAGAAATTGTCACAAAGCCAAATGTGACACCAAATTTTTCTCATTTTAGTTCAGTGGCACCGGAATGCCCCAGCCAAGTTTAGATAGCACAGCAGTTCCTAACCTTTAAATAAAAAACCGCATTTGGCCACTGACTGACTGGGGAGTGGAGAACAAGTCCTATGGGGAGAGGCTGAGGGAGCTGAGGGTGTTTAGCCTGGAGAAGAGGAGGCTGAGAGGTGACCTCAGCACTGTCTGGAAGTGCCTGAAGGGAAGTTGTGGCCAGGTGGGGGTTGGTCTCTTCTCCCCGGCACTCAGCAATAGGACAAGGGGGCACGGGGGGCTCAAGCTCTGCCAGGGGAAATTGAAGTTGGAGAGCAGAAAAAAACTTCTTTGCAGAGAGAGTGCTCAGGGATTGGAATGGGCTGCCCAGAGAGGGGGTGGATTCCCCATCCCTGGAGGTTTTTAAACTGAGCTTGGCCGTGGCACTGAGTGCCATGATCTGGTGACGGGACTGGAGTTGGCCCAAGGGTTGGACTTGATGATCTGGGAGGTCTTTTCCAACCCAATCCATTCTATGATTCTGTGATTCTATTCTATTGCACTTTGGAGGTGGTGGTGGGAGAAAATAAAAAGCATCATTCTTCCGAATTGTGACCAGAATGGATTTCTTGTTCACATACAGACCAGAACTGCAGCAGAACCAGAAACCACATGCAGTTTTGTCTTAAATGAAGCAGATTTTACTTGGGAAATGATGTGGCATCAAACTAAGGCTAAATAAAATTAGACAACCTCACCAAAATTTCATTTCAGGTCCCATCTCAACAACATTGCATCTGCTGCTACTGCTCTGTCAGCAAAGATAAGTGTTTGTGCCATGTCTTTTCCCCAGGACTGCTCTTGCCCAGGGAATTTGTGAGTTCCCCATCCCTGGAAGTGTTCAAGGCCAAGCTGGATGGGGCTTGGAGCAACCTGGGCTGGTGGAAGGTGTCCTGGCCTGTGGCAGGGAGTTGGAATGAGATGATCTTGAAGATTCCTTCCAACACAAATCATGCCAGGATTTTATGACTCTGTGTTTTGATCCCTCTAAAACACTTCACAACACTCGTGTTCAGGCTGTTGGCTTTTTGTGGTTCACATCAGACTTCCTGCTGTCTTTGGACAGCAAATTTACCACAGTGGTGCCTAAAACAACACAGAAGCACCTGCTCCCTGGGGAAGACACAACACCAAGACCAAAGGAAAGGGAAGCTTACTGGTCACAGTGAACTGGGTGGAAGTCTTGCTTTCATCAGCCAGGAAGGCAATTTCCCCAGCATCTTCCATCCTGCACTCTCGGATGGTCATGGTGTGCTGTTTGCCAGAGCGCGTGATGGAGATTCGGTCACTGGGCTTCACTTCTTCTTTGTTCTTGAGCCACCTGACGTTCTGGCAGTCATTTTCCAGCTCCACACAGAAGGTGGCTGTGTCCTTCAGGAACACTGCAGTCTTCCGGGGAAGCTTCTTAATGATGTTCCCTTCAAGAGAGAAAGTAGACACCGTCAGCAAATGGCAGGAGTAAAGACTTCGACAACCCTGACCCATCCTGACTGCAACAGGACTAGTCCACACCCAATCAAGACATCAGACACACTATGCAGACATCCCTAAGTGAATTCCCAGGCTCTGAGTCACCAGAACAGATAATCCAAAGGACTCCTTTCGGTCTTCAAAGAGAGAGAAGCAATCTTGCCTGACTGCAGTCACTCATGTGTCTCATCCACCACACAGGGTGTGCTGTAGGTAAATACAAGGTGTGTGGCCTTGCCAAGAACAGATTTGACAGTGATAAAGCTTTGGATGCTCAGATATGCTGGGAATTCAAGTTAAACCTTTGCTGAAGTAGGTCAGTCTGAAGCCAGACAGGTCTCTCGTCTGTCTTTGGGATTTTGCCTTCATCAAAGTTACAAGCAAGTTGTGTAATCAAGATGACAAATAGAGCAGTCACCTGAATTAACAGGAAACACACCAAACCCCTCAGATTCCTTCTTAGATTAAACCCAAAAATTCAAGTGGAACTGTTTATGTCCTTTACAAGTGGCTGTGATGATTATCACTTATTAGAATAACCTCAAAGTTCTAAGACGTGAAAGACTGGACAAAGCATCAGGAGACAATCCCAGCTGACAGAGGGTGACTGGATCCTGCTCCAGAACAGTCTTTGGAAGGTGGAACAGCCCTTGCCCAGGCAGGTCCCTCAGAGCTGTCCAATGAGAAGCAATGCTGAACTCCTTCATGAAACAGCAGACCAGGCACAGGTTTCATGAGTAGAATTCAAGACCTGGTTCTCTGCTCATCTCCTCCTTGGCCTCACTGTCCTCAACAGTGTCCCCCTCCCTGCAGCCCTTTATATCCAGCCATGCCCTCTCATTCCCCCAAATGCACCTTGCTCTCTCAGACCTTCTCCTCTCCAGGCAGGCACAAGGCTCCCCCAGGAAGGCTCTGCCTCCTCTCCCTCCAGAGAGCTCCACCTAGCTCAGTCACTCCCTTTTTAGTGGAACATACCATTGCAGCACCAACAAGTGAAAAAATACCAGCGGTCCAGCTGGGGCCAAACACACAATGGTCTACACCTAACGGGAGGTGCAACAATCAATGTCTATCTGAATTATCCCACATTTCCAGACCGAATTTTCCCTCCTGCATCCACCTGTGGGCACTCTCAGCCTTTTGCTGATGACACAAAAAGGAATTTGCTCAGGGGTGTACAACACCCAGTTTGTCTTGCATCAATTTATGTAGTGAAGAACTCCTGGTTTCAGGTCAGGTTTCCAGTGAGTGAACAAGAGGAGTCCTGTAGCTACAACTGGTCTCTGGTGCCTGCAACTCTGGTGTCTGTGTCTAGGCCAATGTGAGACACCATCTCAACTCTATACCTACTTCTACCTCAGTCTGAAACCACCAGACTCGGGAAAATTGCACATGGATATCCACATTTTCCCCTTGCCTTATCACCTTTCCAAACTCCAGAGAACATCTCCTGGTGTCAGGGATCTGGTGTCCAATTTAAACCATCCTGGTGCTGACTACAGCCTTCACCACACATCAGACCATGAACTACAGCTGCTAAACCCACCTCCCAGCATGGCCAGCACAACTCTAGGACAAGATTCATCACTGTGGTCACTGGAGACCAGACAAGACACGTGTGACAGTGCCAGGGGACCCATCTGGTGCTTGTGGTCATGCTGAGGGAAGTCTACAGTGCTGGGCTACAGCTCAGGACACCTCAGAAGGCTCTTCAAGTGTAGGTCCCCACCAGGGAACATCATCTGTGCAGAAACTCAGTCTGTCCCTGCCCTCTGACCCCAGGTCCCAGATACACCATGGCAGAAGTCCCAGGGACCCACTGATCAACCACAGGCAGCTCTAATTTTTTTTCTTTCCATTTAATGGCATGAAATTGTGTTGAGGGGCAGGTGGGTTGGATCTCAGGACAAGGTTCTTCCTCCACAGGGTGGTGGGCAGTGAACAAGATCCCCAGGGCAATGGGCACAGCTCCAAGGCTGCCAGAGCTCCAGGAGTGTCTGGACAACACTCAGAGGGACAGGATGGGATTGCTGGGGTGCCCAGAGCAGGGCCAGGAGTTGGACTGGGTGACCTTGGTGAGCTCTTTCCAACTCAGTATATTCTATGATTCCTCTCACACCATAAGGGACTCTGCTCCTCCTCAACACACACATAGAATCATAGAATCGATTGGGCTGGAAAACACTTCCGAGATCATCAAGTCCAACCCTTGGGCCAAAACCAGTCCCTTTACCACATCATGGCACTCAGTGCCACGGCCAAGCTCACTTGAAAAACCTCCAGGGATGGGGAATCCACCCCCTCTCTGGGCAGCCCATTCCAATCCCTCAGCACTCTCTCTGCAAACAAGTTTTTTCTCATCTCCAACTTCAATTTCCCCTGGCAGAGCTTGAGCCCCCCGTGCCCCCTTGTCCTACTGCTGAGTGTCTGGGAGAAGAGACCAACCCCCACCTGGCCACAACTTCCCTTCAGGCAGTTCTAGACAGTGCTGAGGTCACCTCTCAGCCTCCTCTTCTCCAGCCTAAACACCCCCAGCTCCCTCAGCCTCTCCCCACAGCACTTGTGCTCCACTCCCTTCTCCAGCCTCCTTGCTCTTCTCTGGACATGATGGAGTAAATTCTACTCACATGGTCAAGTCTGGGGTTTCATGCCTGAATCTTATTGGCAGGCAAGTTTTGGCCAATCTGGAGCACCAAGAGCCTTTCTTACCTTGGACAGACAGCTCTGCAATGGTCCTGCTCCCCTCTTTCATCTCACAGATATAAACAGCGTCATCGTCGGCGGTGACGTTCTGCACAGTGAGCCGGCGGTACGTGCCCTCCTCCTCGATGTTGTACTTCTTGCTCTGCCTGAGCTTGGTCTCCTCCTTGAACCAGGATGTCTCTGTCCCAGGAACAGGCACCTCACACTGGAAGGTGGCAGATTCCTTCTCCCTCACTTCGAGGTCCTTCAGTTTTGCCTTGAAGGGTATGGCGGGTTCTTAAGAGGGTAAAAACAGAGAGGGAGGAACAAGAGTTTGTGATGAGAGTAGGTTTAGAAGGGATTTTAGGAAGAAATTCTTCCCTGTGAGGGTGGGCAGGCCCTGGCACAGGTTGCCCAGAGAAGCTGTGGCTGCCCCATCCCTGGGAGTGTCCAAGGCCGGGTTGGAGTAAAAGCCCTTAAAAGTGATTCTGCTACAATTGGGTCAATAATAAACAACCTGGTCATGGCAGAGGGCACAGAGCAGCAATTCTGGGTGAGTGTGAGCAGCTCAGTTGGTCAGCTGGTGTAAGGAGCAATGTTTTTAGGGGTCTTGCAGCAGAAATGAGCTCAGCAGAATGATGTGAAAGGGCAGAGAAGGATGGGACGTGTCTGAGCACAGGACTGATGTGGGGGAAAGCACAGAAGGAACCAAGGGAGGAGGTTTCTGTGCCCCCCACCAGCACCAAAGGCCCTGCATCAGCTTTTGTCAAAGACAATAAAAGAGCCAGAGAATGAGCCCAAGTCTGCCAACTGCCTCTGCCTTCCTCTAGCACTGGGGCTGCAGTGCTCTGGCTTAGGGAGAAACCAGAGTGGGGATCACAGACACCAAACAGCTGCAGGACAGTGAGGGGGATCATTTTATGAAGTGAACCATGTTTATTCCAGTGACAGCTGCACTGTGACATCACCCTGCTAGCCCAGCTCTAAAGTGGAGGAAGGGGAGTTGGGCTGAAGGGACAGCTGATGGCCACAGCCACGGGACTGGTGCCACAGTCAGGTCACAGACCTGGATTAGCCAGTGCTGATACATCACCACTCATTCTTCATGAGAGATCATGTCTTGATATGCACCCTCACCTTCTGACAACAACTGTGCCAGCTCCCAGCTGGTTTCTGTGACTCCAATCTGCCTCAGCATCCTCATAGCAAAGAATTTCTTCCTTGTATCTAATAGGAACTTCCCCTTTTTCTGCTTAAATAAGATATCAGACTCTACAGGTTTAACAGAACACCTGAAGGGAACAATGTTATAGCTTGGTTGTTATCACGAGATTAAAACCATACTGGGAACCCAAGATCAGGAAGATGACACTCATCATGCCAGCTTGATTTATTTTTTTTTAATGTTCTGCCTAAATGCAGCTCAGTTTAAGGCAAGTCAAAGTCTTGCCCCCAAAAGCCTTCAGCTGTGGTTACACAGACCTGCCCTGCCCACACTCCACGTGGTAATTGTCCTTTTTTCTTTATCCAGCAGGAAACTCAGACTCCTGCCCTGCAATCCCATGGATCACCTCTGGAAGCACCCCATGCTCCCATCCAGGGGGAGTGAAACAGGACAAGCAAGAGGATCCTTAGAGCAACTTCCACTACCTGAAGAGGATACAAGAAAACTTGAGAGGGATTTTGGACAAAGGCATGGAGTGATGGGACGAGGGGGAATGGCTTCACACTGACAGAGGGCAGGGTTGGGTGGGATATTTGGAAGAAATTCCTCCTTGTGAGGGTGGTGAGACCCTGGCACAGGTTGCCCAGAGCAGCTGTGGAGGCCACATCCCTGGAATTGTTCAAAGTCAGGTTGGATGGGGCTGGAAGCAACATGGGAGGGTGGAAAGAAGGGGGATAGGACAAGATGGTCTTTAAGGTCCCTCCCAACCCAAACCATTCTGGGATTCTGTGAGGCCAAGAAAGCTTTGCTCAGAAGGATGCAGCCTCCAGGAGCTGAGTGTAGTGGTGCTGTCCAAGACAGGAGGGAGACTGGAGCTGACACTGGGAACACACGGAACGCTCAGGGGCCAAGAAGAAATCTGAGATGCACCTGAGAAGCAAACAAGTGTCCTCCCATCCTTGGAGCAACTGGCCATATCATTAACCCCTCTCCCTTTACAGTCACTAAGCAGTACCTAAGGTGCAAAAAAATATAAAAAGCTATTCCAGGAAAAAGCTCTTAAATGTACAAACAGGGAAGGGTTGGTTGACTCCTTCACATGAGCTGCAGTAACAGGGTTGCTCTCCCAGCCAGGGAGAGTCAGGACAAGGCTATCTTTGGCAGCTTGAGGTCACAGATATCCTCTGAAAACAACTCTGGTCATGTTCTACCGACATATGCACAAGTCTTATCTCACTGTGAATGGAGCTGCAGAGAGACAGCAACTGATAAACTGAATTGAAGCCTGGGATGCACCCAGCTCACTGGTTTTTCAGCTTTGGAGGTGTTCCAGTGGCTACAAAATCCACCAGCCTCCTCCTCCTAAACAGATCTTCATGCTCTTTACATGATTTAGCATCTAGCTGATAAAACAGAGAGAGCTCATTTTAGTCAGGGGTCTACAGAAGGACCCCAGGTCTCTCAAGAACAGGCATCCAAATTCATCTGGTCCATAACCAGTCCCCTGCCCAGGACAGAGAGATGCAAAAAAAAGATAAGAAATAAAATAAGAAAGCTGCCAAAATCTGCCTGCTGGGAAAAATGTGAGGCAGACACAGCAAAGCAAAACCCTGAGAGAGCACAGAGCAAGAGCAGCTCATGGAATAAGCAGGAAACGGCAAGAAATCAGATCAGGGATGAATTTGGCTGCTTGTGTTGAGCACATATTTCTCCAGAGAGTCATAGGCTTTTTTGTTGGTCCATAACAACCAAACTGGCAGTGAGGGGATGTTATTTTTAAGAAGTAAATCCTGCTGACACATATTTTGCTAAGAATAGGTGCAGCCTGCAAAGAAGCCAATGTTTTCTTAACCTTCTCAAGGCACATCTGTCTGCTGGACCTCACCTACATTTCCTCTTGCTTATTGCCAGCACCCTCACAGGTGCTCCATTTATTATTCCAGAGGCAAGTTTGCCCTCTGCCTAATGACAATGATCCAGTGAGAGTAAGAATATGGAAAATCCTCCCAACAGGAGCTCTGTAAGGATGGATGGACCAGATTCCACCACCTCACATCCTTGGTCTTCCTAGTTACCATGCCTTCCAAATTTCCTTTCTATCTCCACATTTCCCAAGTTGAAATTCTTCAGATCTCCAATGTGAGTGGCATGACAGTGACCACTCAAAATCCCATCAGCTCAGAGGGAGAATGAAGTGGCCTCAGCACCTGCCTGGGTTTCCCTGTTCCTTTGCAGCCTTTAACCTTTCTGTACAGTATCCAATTACTTTATTCAGGGACTCGGATGAACGTTGCTTGGCCCAGGATGGAGACCTGAATGCTGTTCTCACTAACTTTACAGGCCTAGGGAAATCTCCAAAGCCTGCAGGAAGCTCAAGCTGGTTATTCATGTTCCTCCCATCCTTCCCACTCCTTGGTTTGCTTCCCAAGCATTTCCCAACTTCTTTTAGAGCTCTCTGAATGGACTGTGATTTTATCCCTGCTCTAGACATGTTTGTGAATCTAATCAAGTTCCAGTTTTCCTTAATTGGGAGAGTGACTCTTCCCTGTAGCCTCTCCTTTGAGATTTAAGCCTAATTCACTAAATCTCATTTAGGAACAGCTCAAAAATCTCTTTTTTTCAGCTCAGTAATCTTCAAGGCACAGGCTCAGCAAAGTGTTCACAAACACGTTGGGAACCTGTTCCTGAGGTGCCCAGGATACAGACTGACAGAATGCAGGAGTTTTCCTATGGATGTCCCATCCCTGGAAGTGTTCCAGGCCAGGTTGGATGGGGCTTGACTACCTGGGATAGTGGAAGGTGACCCTGCCCATGGCAGGGGGTTGGAACGAGATGGTCTTTAATGTTCCTTCCAACCCAAACCTTTCTGATCCTGTGATTGTGGAGGTTTGATCTGTGTCCATTCCTACACCCTGAGACACTGCTGAGAGCAACCTCACAGACAGAATGCTGGGCTAGGAAGTCTTTTTTTTTATTATCACCTTTAAAAGACCCATAAATATTTTCACTCATATTCTTGCTATGAACAAGAATGCCAGAGGATATTTAAACCCATGAAATCTGACTATCCTGGTACATGAGTGCTGTGGTTGCAGCATCACAGGCTCCATAAATGTGCTCTTGTCTGCAGAACGACCAACACTTGGTGGGTACCAAGGCATTTGGGGCTGTCCTGGCAGGGCCAGGAGCTGCACTTCAATGATCCCTGCAGGTCCTTTCCAGCTCAGGATGGTCTGTGATTCTGCTGTTCCAAGATTCTATGATTCTAAGGGTGGCTGCTTGGAGAGTTCAGCCTCTTCCACACGACTGAGCAAAGAGAAGGTTGTGTGGCAAGATTATCTCCCTCCCTAAACCCGATGGCAGAGGAGCAAATGGCACCACCAGTGACATGAACAACAGAATTGTAAGCTCCCTTTGCTGCTGCATCATTCTGAGCTCTCTTGGGAGGGCTGAGAAAAACATCTGGTGATACAAAGGAGAGTCATTTCCTAATTATAACCAACACGTGTAGATTTTCCATGGCAGCCTTGGCCTGGACAGAAAGCCAAACGTGGCACAGGGTAACAAAGAAACAATCCATAAACATTTCCACTTCATCCCTCTGACTCACAGACGTCTCTGGACAACAGACATGGATCAATAACCTTTTCCCATGGTGCTTGCTCCCAGACCTGCTGCTTCCCATGCTTGCCCACCTCCTTTGGTTGCACCCACTGAGAATAATCAAATAAACCCAGGCAGAGCAGGGAGTTTGTCTTTGCAAGGGACTGAGCCAATCTTCAGCTCTGAGGTAATCCCAGCCTTGTAGAAGAGGACAAACACCCTTCCCAATGCCACTCAGCACCTCCAAGGGACAGCAATGGGTGGGACAAGTGCCATGGATCAGGTGTCACTGTTGGATATGGGACTGAGCTGCTGACGGGAAAGATGATGTGAAGAGAGAGGTCCAGAAAAGGGAAACCAGAAAATCAAATAAAGGCTGAGAGCCTTAAAGATGAGCATGGAACACAGATTCCTGCTTAACTGGATTTCTAATTTCTTTTGCTGCCAGGGAAAAAGCTGTTTGACTATTTTTCACAATCTGTTTTACCAACACAGTGGCAAAATCTTTTGCCTCTGGCAGCTGATTTACCGGGGCTGCCTGGGTTGCAAACTGCCTGCTGCCACCTTGCCAAATGGCAGAGCAGCTTGAAAATTTAGAGCTTCCTGGAAGTGTCCAGGGCCAGGTTGGACAGGGTTTGGAGCAACCTGGTCTAGTGGAAGGTGTCCCTGCAGAGAAGGTTGGAAATAGATGATCTTTAAGACCCTTTGCTACCTAAACTATTCTGTGATTCTATGGAATGTCTCATTTTTGTTGTCATTCAGAACTCGGTCTGATCTCCACCAGTGTCGAGGGACCCACTGAAGGCAAGTTCTTCACCACTGGTCAAGGCAAAGAGAGGCATCCTGGACCTGATAGGTTTTCTGGGAGCAAACACAGAACACAAGCCATCCAGAAACACAAGGTGGAAAAAGGCTGAAGGCCTGGCAAGAAGAGGTTGCTCGTGGGTCACTGTACAGGAAAACTGAGATGGACTGTAATTAGAGTTGGGGTGGGTGCCCCAAGGGACCCAAGGCAGCCAGACACACTCGGCTTGGAAGGAGGAGTTGCCACTACTACTGTTTAAATGGCACGTGTGCCAGTCTGGGTAAACCCTGTGGGGAATACAAACCCAGATGTGATTAAAGCCTGGAGGGTAAGACAGGGCATTAGATCTGATCCAGGGCATGGTGATGGACCTCTTTAACTACTATAAAAGCAGGACTGATGGGAGCTTTAGAGATCTAGTTGATCCCAGCTGCCCCACAACCTGCCAGTTCTACCTCATCCATCCCTGACTGGCACCTCTTTAAAGCCCTTCCTAAAAACCCCCAGTGATGGGACTCTCTACCCAGGTGCATAAACCCCTTTTCACCTGGAAGGCTTTGTTCTCATCCAACCCCCTCCTCTGCAGCAGTTTAGTGGCAGTTTGGCTCTTGCCCCCACTCCAGTTCCAAAGTTCACTTGCTGCCTCCTCAAGCCCTTGAGAAACACAAGCACCCACCTTTGACAGTGACGAGCACGGAGCTGTAGGTCTGCCCCGCCAGGTTGGAGGCCGTGCAGGTGTACAGCCCATTGTCCACCTGCTTGCAGAAGAGGATCTTCAGCACGAAGTTCTCCTGGTCATCCTCATAGATGACGTGCCGCCGCCCTTCCGAAATGACCTCATTGTCCTTCTTCCACACGATCACTGGCTTGGGCTCTCCTGTCACGTAGCAGCTCAGCTTGGCGTGTTTGCCCTCCGTGACGCTGCACGTGCGTGTCAGCGCCCCAAAGGTGGCATTCCGAGCCCCCTTGGCGAGTCCCACCGCCCGCTCGTAATCCCGGGAGAGCCCGTAGCCGATGCCGGACAGCCCTTCTGCCGCCGTGTAGGACTGGGCAGAGGGGGAGTTGAGAGTCCCATGGGAGAGGTCCGTCTTCCTGATCTCCTCCCGCCTCTTTTGCAAGTGGGACAACAAGGATGCTGTTTTCCCACAGCTGGAGTCCAGGTGGCGGCCTGGGTTGGAGGAGCCGTGTGTCTCCACCACCAGCGCGGCCGAGGCGCTGGCGGAGCCGATGAGGTTCTCTGCCCGGCAGGTGTAGGTGCCACTGTCCCCCAGCCGGGCACACTGGATGGTGAGAGCGTTGGACTCGCCAGCAGACTCGATCTGGAAGCGTCCAGCATCCGCCTGGTTCCGCAGGTGCCTCCCGTCCTTCTCCCAGTTCACAGACAAGGGAGGGCTGCCCTGGACCTTGCACTTGAACATGGCATCTTCTCCCAGAGTCACTTTGATGTTGGAGGGTTTCTGGATGAAGTAAGGGGCTGACTCTGTCACTGTGGTCTCCTCACCCACTTTGATGCTGACAGCAGCGAAGGCCTCCCCGATGGTGTTCTTGGCCCGGCAGATGTATTGGCCACTGTCCTCCAGGTTCAGGTCATAGATCGTCAGCCGGTAGAGATCCCCATCCTCTGTGGTTTTAAACCTCCCCCCAGACTGGACTGGGAGTTTATCCTTTTCCCAGCTCACCACCGGGATGGGGTTCCCAATGATCTGGCAGCTCAAGGTGGCATCTTTCCCCACAGACACCATGAAAGCCTTGGGCCGGGTCAGGAACCGCGGCACTCCGCTGAGAGAGCTGTAATCCATCCTGGCGTCCTTCCTAAAGGGGAGAAACAAAAGTGTCAGCAGAAAGCAGAGCAGAGGGTGCAGGCAAAGACTTGCTGCACTCCCACAGTGTCAGGATGTTTGGTCTCTGGAACAGCCACATTTTCAATGTCCTCCTTGACATGGGTGAGAAGAAATGCTTTTGGTGTTGAAGATCTCTTATATTTGAGGTTAACAAGCTGCTGAGGGATAAGGCAGATCACTTCCCCTCAGGAGTCACTGGGCAAAATAGAACTCTCTGGGCTGTTCATACAGAAGGAACATGATGGTCCCTTTCAGTTTTGCACTAGCACAGTGACCTGCACTAATGCTGTGGAATACCTGGGCAGGTTCTGCAACCACAGGGAAACAAATGGACATTGAACATTGAGAGATGGACACTGAATGTTGAGAGATGTATCCAGGCATCAAGATACTTTCTCCATCACAGAACCACAGAAAGGTTTGGGCTGGAAGGGACCTTGGGACCATTTAATTCCAGCCCTGCTGCCATGGGCAGTGACACCTTCTACTATCTCAAGTTGCTCCAAGCTCCAAGTCCAACCTGGCCTTGGAAACTTCTAGGGATGGGTAAGCCACAGCTTCTCTGGGCACCCTGTGCCAGGGCCTCACAGGGCAGAATTTCTTTCCAATATTTCTCTTTGGCTTTTTTTTATTTTTTTTTTATTTCTGCTTCACAACCTGTTCCATCTCTCCTCTTGCCCTCTCTGCTCGTTACCCATCCCTACAACCTTGTTCCCTGTACCACATTCACACAGACCTTACATAAACCCCTCTCTGTAGGGCCCAGTTTTTAGCAGGTCACCCAGACATGCCTGTCAAATTATTGATATTTCTCTTTATTCCCTGTTTCTATTCAACACAACCACGAACTCACAGCTACAGGGATGGTGATGGCAGCCAGTGAGTACCTACAGGTTATATACAGCCCCCCTGAGATGGTGCAGGACCAGACATGACTGAAGGGGATGCACTTGGTGCACAGGCATTGGAAAGGCTGAGACAATTGGGATTGTTGAGCCTGGAGAAGAGGAAGCCTTGGGGTGACCTAATTGTGGCCTTCAATAACTGAAGGGAGTTAAAGAAAGATTGAGAGAGAAGATTTACAAGGGTCTGGAGTGACAGGACAAGGAGGGATAGCTTCAAATGGAAAGAAAGTTGGTTTAGATATTTGGAAAAAATTTTCTACTATGAGAGTGGTGAGGTCCTGGCACAGATTGCCCAGAGAAGTTGTGGAGTTCCCATCCCCAAAAGTGTTCAAGGCCAAGTTGGATGGGATTCTTGGAGCAACCTGGGCTAGTGGAAGGTGTCCCTGCCCTTGGCAGGGGGTGGAATGAGGCCACCTTTAAGGTCCCTTCCAACCCAGGCCTTTCTGCTGTTCTATGACCTGAAAGAAGAGTAGTAATTTACTCTCTAAAGAGCTTATGAGGTCTGAGTAGACACAGACTGAATTCCAGACATGCCCCGAGCCCCATTTCTTGATCATCTTGAAGGTCCCTTCGAACCCAACCCATTGCATGATTCTATTATCTCACATGGAAGAACTGCCCCAGGGGATGCACACAACCACCCAGGCAGTTCCAGCTTCTCCAAAAGAGCCCCACATGGCTTAGGACCTACAGGGAAGAGGTTTCATCCTCTATTCCCAGCTGCCCTCAGAGAGAGCCATGCACTGACCTGCAGCTGCTTGAGGATATGGACCAGCCAGGGTGGTGAGGCTCAAGCAGAGTTGAGAACTAAAGTTTGTTGCAATTTTGGTACCACTGTGTGCCAGGAAAGTCCAAAGCAAGCAGTGGTGCTGATCTTTAAAGCCATGTTCACTCACACACACACAGACTCGCCCATCCCTGTGCTGCTGGAGATCAATCCAACAGCAACCACCTCCTTCAGGGACCCCTCCAAGGACACACAAACATTCCTTGCTGTTTCACTGCTCCTTGTGTGGACTCCTGGATGGTCTTTCCCTTCTGCTCCCTCCAAAAGACCTTTGGATAGGAATTACTCTGACAAGTGTAGCAAGCACAGCTAAGGACCTGTTCTCATGCCCAGTAACACCAGTAACTGTGCACCAGTTGACCCTCCCTGGGAGCAGGATTAGACTTCAGGATGGTGCTCTGTAAGGAAATTGAGCTTCCCACCTCCAACCCTCTCTGCAAGTCAAAGAATCACAGAATAACTTGGATGGGAAGGGACCTTAAAGATCATCTATTTCCAGCCCCCCTGCCATGGGCACCCACTAGACCACATTGCTCCAGTCCTGCTCAGAAGACTTGAGTGCACCATTTCTCTCCAAGCTGTTTTATCTCTTTGGCCTCACGGTTCCAGACATGCCTGTCCTGGAAAGCTCATGCAGCTCCTGTCTGATCTTTAGGAATGCTCCTGCTTGGGGGTGCCCACAGTGCTGCCCTCACATCTCTGCTTTTTCACCTTCCAAGTGCCCCAAAAAGCACAAGGACCAGAGGTCTGTGTGCTGTAACTCAGAAAGGAAATAAAAACCAGTCACTGAGACAGAAATATCCTTCTTAATCCTCCAGCAGTTTGGCTTCCCTGCTGGTCACACACCCACCCACCCTCTCACCCAATGGCAGGGGCTCTCACAATATCCCCCCAGATCCTGCAGAAATCAGGAGGAACAGGCCAAAAACCTGCTTTCATTTCTTAAATCAGCATTTTTCCATTCTCCTCCAGCTCCTGTCAGTGCATTCATGTGCAAATCACTGATGGCAGCAGGGAGAGGGGGGTGGATCAACCTGCTGCATGACCTTGGGGAAAACACTTATTTCCCCTCTTTTTTGGCTCCCCTCCCACTTCTTCATCTCAGGATAGGGATGGTCTTGACAATTATTACGAAATAATTATGTTCACAGTGTGTGTATCCCAATGTACTTGCTGAAATATATGGAAAATCATGCATGAAAATGAATATCACATTACAATTTTTGCTCCATTTACACTGGGATTGAAAAAAATGAATTACCATCAAAACTAAAAACTGGGAAAGTGGTCGCAAAAGCACCAAATGGTGTTTATAATAAGAGCTCAAGAAGCTTCTGGGCAACCCTTTCAGGCACATGGTGGGATCTTTGTGGTGTTCTGTGCAGGGCCAGGAGTTGACTCCATGATCCTTGTGGGTCCCTTTCAACTCAGGATATTCTGTGATCATTATTATCACTGAAGATGGTATTGTTGAGCCAAACTTCAAACTTCATTTGGGTCATAGATCTAAGGCAAAAATCAACCATAGTCTCCTTTCTATATTTAACAGGAAAACTACACTATGTCCTGACCTATCCTGTCTCTCTCATTCCCAAGAATACACAAAATGATAAGAAGCAGTCAAAGACTTTTCCCTTTAGATGAGATTGATCCTTTCTAAACTAATTTCAGTTGATTTTGATTCCTGGCACAAAAGCAAATTTCATGATTCCACCACAAATCTTTGATCTCTAAAGAAAATGGTTTCAAATATTAAATCTGGGAAAGGAAAAAAGTAATGGGGGAAAATAATTTTTTAATAAACACTAAGAAGATAATTGACTTGAAGTCATTAGTGCCAAGACCAACTGACTTTCTATTAATGGGTCCCCTTCAATGCTAATTGCAATGAGCACAGAGCTCTGTTTTTCTCTTGGTCTCAAACTGGTCTAGAAATCAGTGAACTGGTTTGCAATCCTTGAGTCTCTCTGACCACTTTCAACCTCTGCTCTCACTTGAGCTTTGAAATGTTTTTTCCATAAACACCTGCAAAGCTGCAGGCAGAGAAGCTGCATGAATGGTTTGAAGACACAGATACTGAGCCTGGGGCTGGAGCCAAAGTACACTGAAGTCAGTGGAAATTTCCGCTGAAGTCAATTGATTGACAATCAGAGTCCTCTGCTAATTTGGGGAAGGACCATTTCAGTGTTCAGAAGGGGATGCTGAGGTTCCAGCTCAGCTCTGGAGAACCCAGCAGTACCATTTGCTACATTAATTAAGAATTGACGATCAAAACACAGACTCAGAGCTCATGTCCTAAACTTTCTCAGCCATTAACCTGGATTTGTGGCTGCACTGTGTCATCAAAACATTTGGATTTAAGATACTGCCATGTCCTCTCCTTGCTGGTTGTCTCTGATAGATGTCACTCTGACTCATTTCAGATTCAAATGCACAACGTCAAAAAGAGCAAGAAAATAAAGTTGCTTCACTTCTCCATCAAACTGGGCTCTGCATGACATGGAGAAGCACCTGGAGCCCCGAGATGGCCACAGACAGAAGAGGTGCCTGCTTGGGAACCAGCCAGGGACCTCCCAGCAAACAGAGGCTTCTCTCAAACCCCCTTTCCTTCCCTCACCTGGACCCCAGGAGATGCATCCATGCCTGGAGGAGAGCTCTGCTCTGTGGGACTGTGCTGAGGGCTCTCAAAGCCTGGCAGGAATGCTGCTCACTTCCTAAAGCTCTTGTGCATCCTCCTCCCCTGCTTTCCATGCTAAGCAGTGCCCAGACACACCCCAGCCGCTCCCTGGAACCTCTGAGAGTCAAGACCAGGCAGAACACAGCGAAGCTGCTGCACCAAGTGCCTGTTGCTTTTGTTCCTGAACCAGATTGATGCACCAAATCCAGCTAAGATGCTTCTTTCCTCTCCTGTTGCTCCCAAACACTTGCCTGGTGTTTGCAACTCACTTGTCTCCATCAAACACAAGATCCTGAGCGCACAGACCTCCCAGTGCAGGGGAAGACCCCGCATTCCCTGATGGGACCTGCACCTCACTCAGCTTTCCCCACGTGCCCTCACACTCCAAGGCTCTCACACCACACCATGAACAGATCCAGAAGAAAATCCAGGGATCAGTGAACACAGTGCAGCCTCATCACCACCTTTTAGATTTATTTCTAACATTGGCAGAAAGAAAAATATGGTTTATTCCTTGCTCTGCTACTGGCTTATCGACTTACATAAATATGAGAAAGAGACTCAAACTCTTGTGTCTTCAATCCCTGCCTGAAAAAAGGGGGAAAAAACCTTGTTTTATGGGGGTTGAGAACATGAAATCAAGTAACAGGCATGAAATGCTAACCTATGGCAAGGATGAGGCTGCAATAAGTATCCCACACATCTCCCAGGCACCAGGTAAATTACATTTTATAACAGGATAAAATGCATCCTGTTGGACTGTGCTGATAATTAAATTTAGGAGTGAAGAGAGAGCAGACTTAACATACTGAAAGGACAAGAATTAATATTTCTACAGTGTAACCTGCCAATCAACTTAGTAAATAATTACATTAATTTAGGTTATTCATATGTTCATTCAAGCTTTTTAAAATATCCAGTAACTCTCTAAGTTAAAAAAAAAATAGTAATAACTCTCTGCAAGTGCCAGGACAGTTCCCTTGGAAGTGCCAGGGCTGCCAGCAAAGCATGAATAAACCAGGGTAACGCAGATGCCCTTCCCAATAAATCTCAGCCATTTGCCAGTGTCATATTTCTCCATGTAATCCCTCTGTGATTAATCATTTGCAGCAGAGATCACATTCCCATCTGGGGAATGTCTGAGTGCGCCAAAGGAAAACTGGCGGCACTTGTGATTCCACTTAATTGTCATTCATTCCATTTTTCAACGGTTTGTGTCTGGGGGAAAGAGGCAGAAGTGAACAGACCTGTCAGATAATGCACATAAATCACTGTCCAGGAGCCAGACTTGGACACAGAGCCAATGAAAACCTCCTGGCCACTCCTGTCCCAGTCTCTGCCCAACACCTGCTTCCCCAGGGACCAGCAAACAAGTCCCTTGCAGTGAGAATAGCCACAAACTCTTCCAGTTCCTGCTGAGAGTCAGAGGTGGAGCTCAGCAGGAGATGGAGAGTCCTCATGGTGGTGCCACAGAACCCCAGAACGGTCTGGGTTGGAAAAGACCTTAAATCCCATCCGGTTCCAACCCTCTGCCATGGGCCAGGACACCTTCCACTATCCCAGGTGGCTCCAAGCCCTGTCCAACCTGGCCTGGGACACTTCCAGGGATGGGGCAGCCACAGCTGCTCTGGGCAACCTGTGCCAGGACCTCACTCTCTCACAGCCAAGAGTTCCTTCCCAACATTCTATCCAACCCTGTCCTGTGTCAGTGGGAAGCCATTTCCCCTTGTCCTGTCCTTCCATGCCTTGCCCCCAGTCCCTCTCCAGCTCTCCTGGAGCCCCTTCAGGCCCTGGCAGGGGCTCTCAGGTCTCCCCAGAGCCTTCTCTTCTCCAGGTGAACACTCCCAGCTCTCCCAGCCTGGCTCCATCTCCTGACCTCCTGTGATTCCCTGTGCTGTGCTGGCTGAGGGATTAGTTTCATGTTGCTTCATCAACCCTGATCTGTATCTGGAATGCCTTCAACAATCTCTGAGAAGTCAGAGGTGTCCCCCCCACAGCATATTGTCCCCCCAACCCATCAGCAGCCTGTGATGATGCTCTTTGGCATTAGAGGGAAGGGGTGGCAGGTTATTCTCTGTCCAAGCCACTTTAGTGGTCAGAAAGGGAATCGTGTCCACCAGGACTCTGATCAAAGAGTAAAAAGCACCATAGAATCCACTTCCTGAAACATTCCTGAGGCAAAGGTGACCACAAGTGGCACAACTTCATAATCAAAGACTTTAGGGATGTATGTAAAGCCCAGGTGAGGACAGACTTAAGCCTAAGAGATCACCAAAGTCTAAACACAGATCAGAAGAACAGAGGTTCCCTCAATACCACAATAAGGCCCATCATCCACCTCTTTGCTCATTTGCTCAATCCTCTTTTCACCCTTTCTTTGCCCACGCCAAAAAAATGTTGATTTGGGGTATTTTCCTTGCCTTTAGAGATCATGTTTCCTGGACTTCCTCTGCAATGCCAACTTCTATTCCTGCAATGCTTTCTTTCCTGATGGGAAGGGCAAAGTTCACAGGGAACCTCCTGTCTCTGGATCCTGAGCTTTCAAAGAAAACTCAAACAGAAGCTCCAGATAAAGATCAAGGCAGTGCTGATATTGCTGCAGTTTACATGGCACATCTGCACGTGTAGCTAAACCCACCGGGAAACGGAATCTTTGGGTGCGGAGGGAAGTTGGTGGGGGGTCAGATGGGAAGTGTGGGTTTCCTGTGATGTTTATAAAGTCCTGCTGAGGGGAAGCAGCAGCAACCCTGCTGCCCTCTTGCTTCCAACAACCTCCCAGGGAACAGGCAGCTTGGACACAGCCCAAGTGTTGGGTGTCACCTGCGGGCTGGGTGGCATCAGGTGGGCTTTGGGTCAGCAGACAGTGTGCTCTGAGGGTGAAATGCACACCAGCACACACAGGGCTCCCTGTCTGTTACATCCCTAAATCAGGTGTGAGCAGGGATTTGCAGCAGTGCATTAATCCCATACCCCAGAATTCCCCCCATGCCTGTTTCGGCAGGGCAGGAACAGGATCCGTGGCTGAGGAGCTGGGCTCAGGGCTTAGCCTGGGCTACTCTGAATTCCACTCCAGTGAGGAACAACCCATTTTGGCATGTTCAAAGGTCACTGCATGAGCAGATGGAAGAGCTTTGATGGTGGATCTGCCTCCTGCACTGGAGATGTCACACAGAGACGCTGCAATACACTGAGCCCACTGCAAGGAGCTTCTAATGCTTGCCTGCATTCCCTGCCCTCTACTGCTCCATGGTAATCCAGCATCCACAGGAGATGCTAAGGGAAAGTTCAGGGCAGGCCAGGGGCTGACATGGTGTTAAACATGGTGAGAAGCCCTCAGGGAAAAAGCTCAGCTGGAGGCAAGACCATCTCACAACTCTGACCTTCAGGGCAGGGCTAAATATTCACCGACTGACTCAGAAAGGACCTGCCTCACCTCACGCTCCTTTATCAGTAACCTGGAGATTTCCACTGACTGGCAGCAAGCAAGAGGCAAAACATTTAGAAAATTCCCAAAGGAAACAAGAATAAATCAGGTGGTTTGTGAAAGCTACTGGGCAAAGCAGTCAAACCACCTTCCAGTCCCACTGGCAGCACACTCTTACTGAAAAACATGGAAGACTGAAGGCTCTGCAATGATTTATATGGTTAAAGCACAGATTGTATTTCCTCTTGGTTATAAACAGACTTATTGCTTGCAAAGCTCATCCCTCTTTTAAACACATGCCCAGCAATCACTTTCAAACAACACACCAACAGCTCCAAGAAGCTCCATGCAGAGAAGGGATTTCATCCCCCTTGGGTTTGGGGGCTTCCCTTCGGATCCCACCCTTAGTAGAGCCATAAAACCAGCCCAGAAACTTCCAGAAGCTTAAAACTGCTCAGATCAGCCCCTCAAGGCTCCACAGCAGAATCTTTTCCTTCTTTTTCTGAGCCTCAAGGCAACGAGGCTGCTCTGAAACAAAAAAAGGCTGAAGCACCAGGGAGGTCTCAGGCACACAGTGATGCTCCTTCCTGTGCTGTGGGGGTGAGAGTGGAGGGAGAACACCAAAATCCTGGGTCTGCCACACAAGGGGACAGAAAAAGAGCAATTTAAATTCTAGCAATTCCATCACAAATTTCACCCAACTGCACTTGGCTTTAGACACTCCTTCACACACCTCTTGATGCTGAGCCCTTGAGAGAAGCAGCTGTGGCAGAACCCCAATAAAAGCAGCCTCACAAGGCCAGAACTGGTCCAATTTTAGCACATATGATTTCCTGTGTGAGGGAGTCACAGGCTCACAGCTCCCATAGGGACAAAGAATCTCCTCGGTGACAACCAGCAGTGGCTCCCACCTAAGCCCTTGTATTTTAACAAGTGGACGTCATAGTCATTACAGTCACTCCACCCCATTGAGCTGGAGGGCCCAAAATAGCCTCAGCTGTTGGGCTCCATCTCTGCCCATCTCCCTCAGAGCCTTTTGGAGACAGGGCAGGAGGGTTGGGGGGTTTGCTGAGCCATCTATGCCCACACTGGACAGCAGCTCAGAGGGGAAAAAACAGGCTGGAGAGAAAAGCAGCACTGAGACAGTGCCCTGAAACTAAAACTTTTCAAAGCACTCCTCGCTGCCACCTCTCCACAGGAACCACGTGTTTTCCAGGTTTGCTGTGTCCAGTGTGGGGACAAAATGTATCAAGCAGAACAAACAGCTTTAAAGCTGATTTTCTTCTCTTTTATCCTCCCCTCTGGAGGCTGATCTTTGCTCTTTTGATTGCAGGGCCAGAAGTAATTAAGCCAAACAACCCACGTTGGGTTTAGAGTAGAGGAGGGATGGATTTACTCCCTGTGCCTTCAGCTCCATCCCCAAATATGTCTCATAAAGCACAGAAACCAGCTCACCCCTCCCTCAGTTCAGAACATCCTCCACTTCTGCTGAAAATCAGCACCCCCAAATCCCCTTCTCCTTAGCTCAAGGTTCAGGTCTTACCTGGAGTCTTGTCTGAGGAGAACAAAGCTCAAGGCAGGGGAAGAACAAGCTGGTTCCTACTGAGATGGCGGAAGAGGGAAGAGGGGAGAAGAGGACATGGGGGGACCATGTTGGTTTGGGTTCCCCCCAACCTTCCCCCTCCAGGAAAATTAAAACAGAAACCCCAGCGCTGGCAGGGACGCGGCAGAAGGTCCCCCCCAAGTCCCCCAGCTGTGGCTTTGCAGCCCAGGGTTGTCACCAGGTCGCCACCCCCTCCCACCCCTCCCCTGGGTCGTCCTCCCTCCTCCACTCAAATCGCTGACGTGCTTTGCTTTCCCTCTGCAGCTCAGCTCCAAAATAGCTCTGGGTGTCCTTTACCGGCGAGATTAAATTTCCCGAGCAGGGCAGAGGAGAAAGGGCAGCACTTTAGAATCATAGAATGGATTGGGTTGGAAGAGACCTCTGAGATCATCAAGTCCAACCCTTGGGCCAACTCCACTCCCTTTACCACATCATGGCACTCAGTGCCACGGCCAAGCTCACTTGAAAAACCTCCAGGGATGGGGAATCCACCCCCTCTCTGGGCAGCCCATTCCAATCCCTCAGCACTCTCTCTGCAAAGAAGTTTTTTCTCATCTCCAACTTCAATTTGCCCTGGCAGAGCTTGAGCCCCCCGTGCCCCCTTGTCCTATTGCTGAGTGCCTGGGAGAAGAGACCAACCCCCACCTGGCCACAACTTCCCTTCAGGCACTTCCAGACAGTGCTGAGGTCACCTCTCAGCCTCCTCTTCTCCAGCACAAACACCCCCAGCTCCCTCAGCCTCTCCCCACAGCACTTGTGCTCCACTCCCTTCTCCAGGGACTCACTGGGACAGCCCAGCTACAGGAGAGGGGGGAAAAAAACCTACCAGAGGTGTGTGGTGTGATGGGTTTGGGACAGGCTGTGGGGAAAAGGTGGGTCAGAGCTGCTCCTCAAGGGTCCATCCCAAAGCCCAGCACTGGGTGCGATGTGGGCACTGGGGCACAGGCAGTGCCACTTTATCAACATGACACACCGGGTGGGAATTCTTGTCCAGAGGCAGCAGATCAATGGTGGGTTATTTATAACCTCCCAGGCTGGAGGTGTTACAATGGCAAACAAAGAGTGAGATAATCGACCGGAGCGTGCATCTCCTTTTCCTCACCTTCTCTGTGTTATGTCTCCTCATCTTCTTTGCCTCGTGAACAAAAAAAGTGCTGCAAAAATAGCCTGAGCTGCACCTCCAGCCCATCTCAGAGGCTCAGCATCCCGAATTCCGTATTTGCAGTCAAATTTCTATTTTTAAACAATCTCCTAAAAACAGAGAGTTCACACCATCTCATCCCAGGCACTCAGCTATAGGACAAGGGGGCACGGGGGGCTCAAGCTCTGCCAGGGCAAATTGAAGTTGGAGATGAGAAAAAACTTCTTTGCAGAGAGAGTGCTGAGGCATTGGAATGGGCTGCCCAGAGAGGGGGTGGATTCCCCATCCCTGGAGGTTTTTCAGCTGAGCTTGGCCGTGGCACTGAGTGCCATGATGTGGTAAAGGGAGTGGAGTTGGCCCAAGGGTTGGACTTGATGATCTGGGAGGTCTTTTCCAACCCAATCCATTCTATGATTCTGTGATTATCCATTAGAGTATTTTAAATTTAAAACTAATTTCTGCTGCGGGCAGAGGAACCCTGAGATCAGCTCAGTTGGTTAAAACTTGGTTGAAATAATGCCAAGGCCATGGGTTCAATCCCCTGTGTGGGCCATTGACTGAAGAGTTGGACTCAATGATCCTTGTGGGTCCCTTCCAACTCAGAATAGTCAGTCTGTCTGTCTGAGGTGGGACAGAGCCCAAGAGGCTCCCCCAGAAACACTCCAGCTCTGCGCAACTGTCAGGGTGAACTGCAAGATATGCTTATTTTTGGCAGTAAACAAAGCAGATAAGGTGCTGCAGAGTCCAAGGGGCTGAACACACAGTGATAAGTTGTATTAAAGCATTTTCAGGGCACAAAGACACCATCAGGACAGCAAAAGGGAGTGTTATTTGGGATTTTGAAAGCAGATGTAAATAAATCCCAGAGTGGTTTGGGTTGGAAGGGACTTGAAAGGCCATTCAGGTCCTCTCTGAGCCTCCTTTTCTCCAGGATTTTTTTGGGTGCTGTGACTTGTCCTAATTCTCCTGAATGGAGTGGAATGCCCAGGATACCTCACAAGATCACTAAAATTAAGGATAAATTAAATACCCCCAGTAGCAATGAGTTATTTGTTTGCTCAGGAACATGGGTTTGAAATAAAGGAGAATCTATACATGATGAGCTAATAAAAGTTGTAAAAAAAAGGGTTGAAAGAACCTGAATTTCTATGAAAACAAATAAAATTAGTCTCTTCCTCCCTGAAAAGCCAACAAGGAACTTTTCCATGGGTGTTTTCTCCCCACTCCAAACATCAGGGAAATGTGTTTTAAACAGCAATTTACAGTTTTAAAATACAGAAAAAAAATCTTCCCTTACACTTAAAATGTGGATCTTTGAGCTCCAAAACTGCTCATCTAAACTTTTCACTTGGAAATAAAACAGTGCCAAACTAATTTAGCCACAGTTTACGGGCACTGAAACAAGCTGTGATTGGCTTTCCTCCAAGAAATCAATTAAATTGTTTGATTTATTATAATCAGCAAAGCCTGAGGCATAAGATCTTATTTCAATATTCCTCTTAAGGACTGGATTTTTTGCATTAAAGCAGCTTTTTGTCAAAAAAATGATTCCTGTTCCTCCTTGCTGGAGAATTTAGTTTGATTTTTTCCCCCATGTGACACTGCACAAGAACTTAAAAGCCGAATTCCTTTATTTCTTCTCAGTGTGTTTATTCTAAACTAAAAAAAACACCCTGATGTTTTGCCTCCTTAAAAACATCAATTCAGAAAAATGCTAAAATAAAAATCAACGTTAATAAAAGTTTCATGCATAAAAAACCCAGAGAAAATGAGATTTTTTTTTTTCTAGCAGTAATTCTGGTGGGTAAGAACACTTAATTCTGTGTTAATTCCCCAAAGCATTCCTAACACAAAGAGGAAAGGGAAAAGGGAAAAGGGAAAAGGGAAAAGGGAAAAGGGAAAAGGGAAAAGAGAAAAGAGAAAAGAGAAAAGAGAAAAAAGAAAAGAGAAAAAAGAAAAGAGAAAAAAGAAAAGAGAAAAAAGAAAAAAGAAAAGAGAAAAAAGAAAAGAGAAAAAAGAAAAGAGAAAAAAGAAAAGAGAAAAAAGAAAAGAAAATAGTTGCATATACCTAGAAATGTAAATTGATAGGAGTCACGGAAGACACAGAAAATCAATCTATAAAGGCAAATTACATTCAATTAAAAAAAAAGAACAGAGATGCTGAATTAATAAGACCTTATCCAGGAAGACCAGAAGGATTCCTTGGGATATTTGTACATCTCATTGGGAATTTTTGCCCATTTCAAGCCACCTGGTGAGCTGTTGATTCCCAATAATCCTCCCCAGAACTGCACTTAGTTGGGTTTTTAACTCTTTCCAAGTTTTTTTTTCATGGATTTTTGATGGTGGAACCTGAGCCTGATCTACCAAAGGCTCAAGACACGCTGCTAAAATCAGATTTTCACTAAAAATACCATCAGTGCACTGATGGCAGAACCCCTTTTGTCCTGCCATTTTGACATTAAATCTTCAATAATTACAGTGAATAAATCCTGCACCTTTTCTACACCACAACCCCAAAATGCCTCCAAGACTCCCAGACAAAAGAAGGCCAAATTTATTTACTATTTAAAAGTCAATTCCCATTATTTTGGTCCTGTCTTTCTATAGCTCTGTCACACAAGGCAATTAGAGACAGAAAACGCTGCACCAGATGAGCTGTGAGTCTCCTCTTCAGCATCTTTTCTGTACTTACCCAGTAGGTTTTATTTTTTGTTCCAAGGCCAATGGGATCCTGTCCTGTATCAAAACCAGCGTGGCCAGCAGGCCCAGGGCAGTGAGCCTTCCCCTGGACTCTGCCTTGGGGAGGCCACACCTTGAGTGTTGTGTTGAGTTCTGGGCCCCTGAGTTGAGGCAAGAGATTGAGGGGCTGGAGCGGGGCCAGAGAAGAGCAACGAGGCTGGAGAAGGGAGTGGAGCACAAGTGCTGTGGGGAGAGGCTGAGGGAGCTGGGGGTGTTTGTGCTGGAGAAGAGGAGGCTGAGAGGTGACCTCAGCACTGTCTGGAAGTGCCTGAAGGGAAGTTGTGGCCAGGTGGGGGTTGGTCTCTTCTCCCAGGCACTCAGCAATAGGACAAGGGGGCACGGGGGGCTCAAGCTCTGCCAGGGGAAATTGAAGTTGGAGATGAGAAAAAACTTCTTTGCAGAGAGAGTGCTGAGGGATTGGAATGGGCTGCCCAGAGAGGGGGTGGATTCCCCATCCCTGGAGGTTTTTAACCTGAGCTTGGCCGTGGCACTGAGTGCCATGATGTGGTAAAGGGACTGGAGTTGGCCCAAGGGTTGGACTTGATGATCTGGGAGGTCTTTTCCAACCCAATCCATTCTAGGATTCTATCTTTCTGGGACTATAAATTTCCTCTTCTCTCCATTTTAAAGACAGAAGTTGACTCGCCTTTCACTGGTTTTCCACCATCAAGTGTTTCATTTATTAATGTCACCCCTCAGGTCTCCTCCCTACCTGGACTATCACAAGTACTCTAACAGCGTTCATGAGCTCCAGCCCATTTAAAAGCAATTTTTATGCACTTTCTAACCAATTTCTTACCTCTTGGGGAGATTCACCCTGTTTTTACAGGAACTGTGACACTCACCTGGTTGCAGCTGCTTTGTGGGATGCAAAAATTAAATAAAATTAAAATAAAGAACATCACCACATTGCTTTTTACCAACTCTCCTGCTTTACTACATATTGAACCACTTCCATAGTAAAATATTTATTCCTAATATCTGAACCTTCCCTCTTGTAGGTGAATCATTACCAGTTTTTCCTCTTGGAATGCATTTCTTGGAGATTCCCCCTTTAAATCTGTCCATGAAAACTTCTTAAGCATTATTTGGTGGGCCTTCCATGAAAGCTTCTTGAGTATCAGGTGGGCCATCCTTGGTGTAGGAGGAGTTACTGCCCCACTCCAAGAATTGGGCTCCACTAGTTTTCCCATGGATTTATTCTCTCCATGAAGAAAATCACAGAATCCTAGAATGGATTGGGTTGGAAAAGACCCTCGAGATCATCAAGTCCAACCCTTGGGCCAACTCCAGGCCCTTTACCACATCATGGCACTCAGTGCCACGGCCAAGCTCACTTGAAAAACCTCCAGGGATGGGGAATCCACCCCCTCTCTGGGCAGCCCATTCCAATGCCTCAGCACTCTCTCTGCAAACAATTTGTTTCTCATCTCCAACTTCAATTTGCCCTGGCAGAGCTTGAGCCCGTGCCCCCTTGTCCTATTGCTGAGTGCCTGGGAGAAGAGACCAACCCCCACCTGGCTAGAACTTCCCTTCAGGCAGTTCTAGACAGTGCTGAGGTCACTGGGATTAGACAGACTCTCTGGAGTCACACACATCAATCCCCTGCCTGGTTTCAGTCAAGGAAGAGGTGTTGGCTTTGATAAAATTGTCTCATTTCCTCATCTCAAGCCTTCCCCAGTGACTCAGCCCATCCCAGTGCCCACAGTCACCACAGCCTGGCTGTGGACTGAGACGGTCAAATAACGGACTTTATTCGGAGGGAGGAATTTGTGACTCCACAGTGGACAGCCCAGGAGAAGGTTTGAGTGCCCCCTCAGCCCTTCCCTGCCCCTCCAGTTCCCCCATCTCATCATGCCCATGATCAGACACACACACACACATTCACACCCTCCCCCTCCTTCCTGGGCATTCCCACCCACCCTGACCCATGACAAGGAAGGCTTTACTCACCAATAAAGCTTCCATGCCCACATTGCTGTTGGGTGAGGCCAGCTCTGCTTTCCAGGGAATTCCTAATCAAGTGCCTGTCCCACTGATTACTCACTTTGGACATGCTGGAGAAGCCAATGGGGATGTTCAATCTCGAAATTCTTCCAGCAGTGAGTAATCCAAGTACAATCCACTCATGATCAATGCCTGTGTCAAAGGCTGAGCCTGACAGGCATGTGGATTAAAAGTGGTTATAAAGGGTTGATACATAAGGCAGGATTTAGATCAAAGGGTGACACTCAGGCTATTTTTGTAAATGAAGCTGCCTCAAGTATTTGATTCGTATGAAAATTATCTTCATTTTTACATTATTTCAATACATAAATTGGTGGGTTTTTCATTACTCTCTGGAAAGGATGAAAAGGTCCTTCAGGAAGGAAGGAAGGAGCAAGCACTGAGTTTTTATTAAAGTGTGCTCTTCTGAAAGGGACTTATTCCTCTAGTGATATTAATTATTTTTACAATTATTGGTTGTATTCAGGGGCACTTCCAGAACTTTAGCATGATTATGTCCCAACAGGATGCACATCCACACTTAAAGTGCCTGCACAAAGGATTTTTAATCCTAGAAAGGCAATTTCTTTCCAGATCACAACAGAATTCAGTCCTTACATTCTCCTGGGCTGGAACTCAGTTCAATAATTTACAAGGTAATTAAGCATTCAGGGAAAGTTTCACTCACACACCTACATGTCCCCAGAGCAGCTCCTCTGCCCAGCTCTGACAGCAACTGCCTGGAATAAATGGCCTCTAGTTTGAAGTGATTCTGTTTAAATGTAACTTCACTTCCTGATAAATGAAGGGAGGGAAAACAAGGAGAGAAAACGGTTCTCTCAGCTGAGCTGGGAACTGTTTGGGGAGCAACAGGAGCACAAACAACACAGGACACCATTCCCGAGGGCTGGTCATGCACCACAGGGATAAACACAGGGATGAGATCTGAGAGGGGGACTTTTCACAAGGGCATGGAGTGATGGGACCGGGGGGAAGGAATTTGAACTGCCAGAGGGCAGGGTTAGATGGGATATTAGGAAGAAATTCCTCCCTGTGAGGGTGAGGAGGGAACGGAATGGATTTCCCGGAGAAGCTGTGGCTGCCCCATCCCTGGGAGTGTCCAAGGCCAGGTTGGACAGGGCTTCATAGAATCCTAGAATGGATTGGGTTGGAAAAGACCTCTGAGATCATCAAGTCCAACCCTTGGGCCAACTCCAGTCCCTTTACCAGATCATGGCACTCAGTGCCA
>VWZD01008000.1:91055-116009 GCA_013396695.1 Sakesphorus luctuosus | reverse complement strand
GGCACTTCCAGACAGTGCTGAGGTCACCTCTCAGCCTCCTCTTCTCCAGCACAAACACCCCCAGCTCCCTCAGCCTCTCCCCACAGCACTTGTGCTCCACTCCCTTCTCCAGCCTCCTTGCTCTTCTCTGGCCCCGCTCCAGCCCCTCAATCTCTTGCCTCAACTCAGGGGCCCACAACTCAACACAACACTCAAGGTGTGGCCTCCCCAAGGCAGAGTCCAGGGGAAGGCTCACTGCCCTGGGCCTGCTGGCCACGCTACTTTGGATCCAGGCCAGGATGCCATTGGCCTTCTTGGCCACCTGGCCACACTCTTGGCTCCTCTTGAGCTTCCTGTCCCTCAGTCCCCCCAGGTCCCTTTCTGCCTGGCTGCTCTCCAGCCACTCTGTGTCCAGCCTGGAGCGCTGCAGGGCTTGGGGTGGCCAAAGGGCAGGACCTGCACTTGGCCTTGTTGAACTTCATCCCCTTGTATTGGGATGTCACCTGAAAAGAAAGTGCTTAGAAATTTAAACTCTAAACCAAGCAATGTTTTCCCCTCTATGGGGTTTGACGTCCCACTCAGCTCCCCAGGACGAAGTGGCCAAAATCTGTAATTACCTGTGCAGTGCTTGACTTGTGCCCCGAAACACCTCCACAAAATGCACAGGATGGGATTAATTCCATGGACTATGGAAGTAACAATGGGATTGGCAGATTCTGCTCCTGGAAAACACAAGCACTGCCAGCCCATGCCACCTGCCAGGCTGGCACTGCAGATCTCTGGCACCAGAGGACTCTCCCCCTTGAGGATATGAAGTAGACCAAGTGCTATTCATGCCAATCCACACTGCAAAGGGTTCCCACATGGCTGAGAGTTGCCCAAATTCACCTCCCTGAGGGTGAAGGCAGGGGGGAATCCAACTCTGCACGTGAGGGATTTGCAAAGCTTGGTGTCTTTTAGCATATTCAGCATGAAGGAATCAGAGAATCCCAGAATGGGTTTTGTTAGAAGGGACCTTAAAAAGATCTTGCTCCAAACCTCTGCCATGGGCAGGGACACCTTCCACTATCTCAGTGGCTCCAAGCCCTGTCCAACCTTGGACACTCCCAGGGATGGGGCAGCCACAGCTTCTCTGGGCAACCTGTGCCAGGGCCTGCCCAACCTCACAGCCAAGAATTCCTTCCCAAAATCCCATCCAAATCTGCTCTCTTTCAGTTAGAGCCATTCCCTGTGTCCTGTCCCTCCAGGTCTTGTCCCCAGTCCCTCTCCAGCTCTCCTGGAGCCCCTTTAGGCACTGGAAGGGGCTCTCAGGTCTCCCTGGAGCCTTCTCTTCTCCAGGTGACCCCCCCCAGCTCTCCCAGCCTGGCTCCAAAGCAGAGGGACTTTCAGCCCTGCAGCATCTCCAGGGCCTCCTCTGGACCTGCTCCAGCAAGTCATCACTCCAAAAATCCATGATGCTTCCCCCCATTAACACTCCATGAACTCCTCACTAAAGGCTGTCCTTTATTCTCAACTATTTGATGCAAACCTGCATTTTCTGTGCCCTCACACCCAGATTAAAAGAGATTCCTCAGCCCCAAAATTCAACAACTCACAACCAAAACTGCCCCTTTCACCTTGTGCACAATTAAAGCAATTAAAGCAATCACATAACACAGGAAGAATTGCCATTTTTGGAACAAGGCAGAATTACCAAACCCAAATTCATCTCCCCACGTGGAGAAAAGCAGCTGAGAAATAAGTTGAGCTGAAGCTGTCGCTGTTTATTAGGGACACACAAAGGTGTTGACTTAAATACAAAGAAACAAATCACAGACAAAAAAACTCACCAGAAAACAATGTTGGCCATGACTTATTACAGAACTCTCCTGTTTCTGAGACTTTCACACAATGAAACACAACCTTAAATCCTCCAAATTTGTCATCAGACATTTAATAGAAACGATGTGAACACGCAGAGTTTGCTGAATCTCCTGAACGTGGGTGGGCATCACAAGGCAATCCTGGTGTTCCACAAGAAAAGAAGGAAAAACAGATGAAATTCCCAAGTTCAGGTAGAATAAAATACATCTGGGAAGGATCATCTTAAAGGATGTTACACAAGAGGTAGAATTAAGATTTTTGCAGCCTTCAGACATCCAGAGTTGTTTAACAGGAATACTTAAATAAGCTTAAACTCATTAATTTGAGTTTGGTTTTTTTAAGCTAAATTATAAATTGACATCTTTCTGTTGGCCCCACTGAGTGGATCAAACGCAAAAACTTCCTTCAGGAATATTCCCCCAGCTGTGTAAAATTGGCTGTTTTAAATAAATGAGTTTGACCAACAAACATGTAAAAAGGTACATTTGGGACATCAAACAGTTTATTAAAATATAGATACTATTCCTCTCTGTAGATCTGTCACAAAAAATAAAAGAAAACCTATTTTTCCCATCTATATACTGGAAACAGCCTAATTCTGTGAAAAAATTATACTCATTGGGTTATTGCTGTGCATAAACAAGTTGCATTTTATACAGTAAAAAAAAATGTGAAGCAATCTTTGTCTGGCAAGGATTTTGACTCTGATTTATTCTCTTTTTTAATACACCATATGCAAATATTTTCCTTTTTAAAGCCCATTTGGCAACAAGCAAAGAGGATTTTACATCTTCAGTTCCTCAGCTGGTTTAAAAGTTGCTCTTGACCTGATATATTTTGAGTCTCCAACAGCACAGACACATTAAATATGGTTTTTTGCACCTCTGATGACAGTATTGCTAATGAAGAAAAACAAGGACCTTCCACTCCATAGGACTGAGAAAATCCATTGGCAAAGTCACTATTTTATTGACCAACAATTACAAACCAGTTTCTACCAAAAATAATAGATAAAAATTAAGACAACTCAAGTCCTACAAATCAAAAGGTGCTCAATAAACAGCACAGGGAATAAATCAAGGCCTTGGAATGGTTCAGGCTCCACTTCCCTCGAGGCAGGACAGGATAAAACAAAGTGCAAAATTCCCAAGAAAGCCCCAAATTCAGCCCCAGTTTCTGCAGTAGATCCATTTAAGAGAAAGTAAAATTATCCTGCCTAATTCCAAGTAGTGAGAACCCTCATAAAAAAGGTTGGGAATTCCTCCCTTTGGAGTTTCTGGATAACAAACGTTCAAGGTAAACCACTGAGATGGGATTTACACAAAGGCATCAACCAGTGAAGCACCAAAGGCAGATGAGGACAGAAAGGACAGAAACCTCTTCAAGATGCAGCTTCAGCAGCCTAATTATTTGAAAATAATAATTAAAATATATATTCCAAAGTCAACTGCCCTCATATTGACCAATGGGAAGCGTTTCCTGTGATCAGAATCATCAACAAACATGAAGAGCTCAACAATCAGCAACTCAAGTTATTCCACACTTTGATGGCTCTACAGGGAAAAATAAATAAATCTCTAGAAGGCCATAAAGAATTAAAAAAAAATCTAAATTTACAATATGATCACAGTGCCAAAGAAATCAAGATATAAAGAACAAAATCCCCAAACCTCACTCACAGCTTTGGGTTGTGCCAACGTGCAGCATTTGGACATGGCAGCTCTCAAACAAAGGGACAGAAAAAAAAAATCCCACGAGCTTCCAGAGCAGGTATAAAGTTTAAAAAAATAAAGTCTGTTTGTTGTATAAACTTTACAGGATTTAAACAAAAAAAAAACATCCAACTTCCTACAGAATTGAAGATATTAAATCAAGTATCAGAGCATCCCACTGAGCAAAGCTGGATGTTGGCACTGGAGGAAGAACAGATTTCCACCTCCTGCTCCCAAGCCCTTTCCCAGGGACACAATTCCACAAAAACCTGGAGCATCCCCACACTTCCCTGAAAAGGCAAATACCTCAGCAAAGCCTCTCATGGGCATAATGTGCATCTTAAACCATTTATTTCAGCAAAGGAAAAAGGTGCCAGGGATAATCATGAGACTTATGAAGCAGAGCAGCAGTTTCTAAGGCAAATAATTTCCAAATTATACTTATCCAGGTACAGATAAAAAGACTTGTAATGGTTGTAAATACCCCCAGGAAAGGATATTCAGTTTGGAAGGAAGAAAATCCAATAGCAGCAGTTTGGGAACAAAGTGTCACACACTCCTGAAAAGGCCACAGCAAGATGAGCATCTTGAACTTAAATAACCTCCCTGCAAGCTGCTCTAATGAAAACAACAAATTAATACCAATTTCTGGGTTTTACTTGATATAAATACCATCAGAGTAACTGAACTGCCAGAGGGACCCTGAGGGTACTGAAGAAAAATAGAGATACAAAACATATAACCAGAAAAAGCCCCCAGAGTTCTTTCCCTCCTGGGAATTAATAAGGTTGGATCATCAGAAGCCTCAAGTTATTTATAAATAAATAAAGAATCAATTCTTAAGTCTCTGTTGAACTGAGTTTTGGGATGTTTAAAGGATCAAATCACACCCTGATCACAGCCCTGACTTGAGAAGGGACAATTCTGCTCCCTTCAGCTCAGCCAAGATTTTAAAGTGTATAAACGGGAAAAAACCAAAATAATAAAATCTCCGAAAGCTGAGAGAGGTAATGTGGGGGTGGAAACGGAGAAGGAAGGAATAAATTAAGTTTTACCTCATTGATTCTAAAAATGGGGAGTGAAAGGGGGACTTTTTTTATTATTTTTCTTCCCTCCAAAAATCAAACAAAACCCCAAAGCAAAACAACTTCTCTGGTTTAAGTGTGACCTAAAACTTCAACTCTGCTTCCCCTAAGGCCACTAACAATTAGTCCCTAAACCCACTAATTTCTGATATCAAAAATTCAGTGCAAAACTCGCAGGATTTGTACCTTGTTGACAAATTAAACACCAGGCAGAGAAAAATTATAATGTTATGAAGGACAAACTGCAGCAACTTCAGGTGTCGTTTTCCAAACCGCAGGATAAACTTAACCCTAAAAACATATAAAAGCAGCAGAACTGAAACATTCTGAAAAGAGAATGAAGACAAGAATAGGTCTAATGCTGCCCATAAGCAAATTATTCAAAGAAATGGGCACAAAAATCACTTGGGAATGAAGAGCTGGAGTTTTTCTGAACAAACCCAGCGAGGCCAAGTGAAATCTGAGCATGGGGTTTGTAGGGCAGGACTGGGGACATGTGACACTGTCACCTGGGGGGACATTCCACAGCCACTTAAAGAGCCCCAAACTGTGTAATTAATGCAATTAACAGTGTGTGTTAATTACAGTCAAGCTGGAAGCCTTTAAAATGCACTATTTTTGAACTGCAAGTGAAAACAGAAACTTTTTAACCACTTTGGAAAAACGAGACTGTTAAAGGCACATGAATGATGAGCCAATTAAGGCCACAACATTAATTAACACAAGCAACACAAGGACCCACCATGCCCTGCAGATTCACAACCAGAGTGTTTTGTGAACAGAAAAGCTGCTCCAGACTTGGCAAAAGTTGATTTAAATCCTGACACGCTGCAAAGTCCAATTTTCAGCTGTGGATTATTAGTTTAGCACAAGTTATTAGTTTAGCACAAGTTTAACCTCCTTAAATTAGTCTGTGCAAATAAACTGTGTGTGCACACAGAGAAAAAAAAAACACTCACA
This sequence comes from Sakesphorus luctuosus, assembly GCA_013396695.1. Classification (NCBI taxonomy): domain Eukaryota; kingdom Metazoa; phylum Chordata; class Aves; order Passeriformes; family Thamnophilidae; genus Sakesphorus; species Sakesphorus luctuosus. The sequence goes on along the minus strand of VWZD01008000.1, from coordinate 110,410 downwards.
CTGAAATATTTGGGACCAGTTTTTCCTTTCCTCAGTTTTTCCTTCGAATATTCTTCACTTTCTTTAGAGGAAAAAAAAAAACCATGATCTTGCCATGCCAAGAACCTGATTTCAATCTACTTTTGCACTTAAACTTTACAATGTGTAAATTTTTCCTACAGATTTCCAGGCTGCTGCCTCAGTAGAGTGTTAAGGATGGCACCATTGAGACAAAAAAAAAATCTGCTCTAGGAACATCCACAGAGCCCAAAGTGACACACTTGGCAAGGACACAGATGTGGGAACAGTTGTCTAATTATCCACAAAAAGGCAAATTCCACACTGACCACTATTCAACACACACACACACACACAAAAAAAAATCATCATTTTTGTCTTGCAAACTTGGCTTATATCCCCAAATTAAAGCATTTTTAAAGTAAGAACTGCTCTCCAATAATACAGACTGATACTTAAGAACCTTAATTGGTTATTAGCATGTGTTAAGAGATGATGTAACACTAAGACAAGTTGTTAAAGCATTACAATATTTCTAAATGCCTTAAGAACACACCTGGAATTACTCACTCTGTGCTAATTCTCACCCTGAACATCCACACTCTGATTGTCCAAGCCACAGAATGGAGACTAATTAACAGCAATTAAATAGATTAAGTCTTCCACACCAAAAAATAACCAGTTAAACAGCTTTGGTAACCTAGTACATAGTTAGCTTGGTGTAAATATTTTGCAAACATCCCTTCACCAAAAATATCCCTAAATACCATGTGCATCTTTACATAATAATATACAGAGTTCCTGAGTAAATCGTTAAATCTGATTATTCAGAAGATTTGGCAAAATATTTAACTTTGTATTACTAAAATAGAATTTTAAATAAACATTCAACAAACATCAAAATAAATATGGAATGTGTCTGGAAAAAATTATCGTACCATGAACTTATATCGATAATAAAGAATAATTTTTCAATTAAGTGCATACTGTGTTATAGAGCTACTGGTTTTTAACCCTCTGAGGAATCAATAAATGTAATTTCTGATCCTGAGTGACAGTTTTCCATCACCTGCCAACGTGTCCATCAATGCAGCACCCACTGCAAAGCTATAAATTCCTTTTTTAATGAAAAAATTAAAGTGGTCTATGCCTTGGAAAAGCAACCACACAATCAACATTAAACACTGATTATTGTTGTCCATCTCAGTGATGGATGACCTGACTCCTTGTCTCAGGAACAACACAGAGTGTGGATTGCTCCTGCCAGAGGGGTGCAAACTACTTGGTGATCACTTTGGCTCTCAGAACAACTAGATTATGGTGCAAAAAAAAAAAGAAAAAAGAGAAGAGAGAGAAAGAAAACAGGGGAAAAAAACCGGGGGCGGGGGAACCAGGGAAAAAAAGGAAGGGGAATAAGAAAAAAATAAGAAAAAAATAAGAAAAAAATAAGAAAAAAATAAGAAAAAAAATAAGAAAAAAAATAAGAAAAAAAATAAGAAAAAAATAAGAAAAAAATAAGAAAAAAAATAAGAAAAAAAATAAGAAAAAAATAAGAAAAAAATAAGAAAAAAATAAGAAAAAAATAAGAAAAAAATAAGAAAAAAATAAGAAAAAAATAAGAAAAAAATAAGAAAAAAATAAGAAAAAAATAAGAAAAAAATAAGAAAAAGCCCGGAATATTTATTAAGTACCTTTAAATTATATGCTAAATTATCTCAATAACAAAAAACCCCAGAGAATTAAGTTCTACCACACTCTGGTTTCTCAGGTGACTGAGACTCACAGTTGCTACAGAGCTTCGGAGAAGCTCACAAGGAAATGCTGAGCTGTGCTTTGGTTCCTCTCACCATTAAAATTCCTACACAGCAGACACAGCATTATTAAAATTGCACTAACACTGGAACAAGATGTGTCTCTCAACACCACAATCACAGCACCAGAACTGCAGCATGACCAGGCACATTAATAATTAACCCTTTTATCAGAGTCCTTCCCTCCCATCCTCAGCCTCCCTTTTGCTGCCACACTTCTTTGCCATTAGTCCACAACCCTCGTGGGTTCCCTGGGCTTTTCTTGCTCCACACTGCTTCCTTCTTGGGTGCTTGTGCTTGGAGGAGAAAGCTCTTGCAATGACCTTTCCACAGCTTCTTGTTTCTCTGGTGCCCCTGGAGGGTTTTTTGGCCAAGCCGTCTGTGCCGCGCACCAGAGTGCGGTGCGAGCGTGGCGAGTGGCACCAGCCAGAGCCCTCAGGGCAACTGCCAGGGCCAGCACATCTGCAACAGGAAAGCATCTGGAATTAGTGTGCAAGCCTGGGAATATTCAGAAAAATTCTGTATGTTCAACTCGTGGCCTGGAGCAAAGCTGAGCTGTGTTGGTTGAACTGCACCGGTCATGATCCTTCTCTAGCAAGGAGAAATCCTTCTACAGCATCTCACACCAGTTCTGTCTGTGCAAGAAGGGAATAAAGGGCTGAAAAAGAGTCTAAAATGCTGCTGGAGACTGGGCCAGCTGGTTGATTCGGGGTGGATCTGCCCCCTTGCAGGGCTGAGTGCAGGGTATGGCCACTCATTTTCATAGAATCATAGAATGGATTGGGTTGGAAAAGATCTCCCAGATCATCAAGTCCAACCCTTGGGCCAACTCCAGTCCCTTTACCACATCATGGCACTCAGTGCCACGGCCAAGCTCACCTTAAAAAACTCCAGAGAACCTGGATCCACCCCCTCTCTGGGCAGCCCATTCCAATGCCTCAGCACTCTCTCTGCAAAGAAGTTTTTTCTGCTCTCCAACTGCAATTTCCCCTGGCAGAGCTTGAGCCCGTGCCCCCTTGTCCTATTGCTGAGTGCCTGGGAGAAGAGACCAACCCCCACCTGGCTACAACATCCTTTCAGGGTGTTGTAGAGAGTTATGAGGTCTCCCCTGAGCCTCCTCTTCCCCAGGCTGAACAACCCCAAAGTGTTTAAACTGGCAACAGAAAAAAAAAATAAAACAAAGAAAGGCAACAGAACTCAAAGTAATTTAAACCCTTAAAAAGTAAGAAGTGTATATTTATTTGCTGAAGTTACAAGAACTGCTGCATATTCCCAATTCCCATAGGGAATGGATATTCACACGTCAAGCCCCCAGGAGAAGCCTTTTGGAGCTGCAGGGGTGGGGAGCAGGTGGTACCTTTCTCCTGACTGTGGCGTGGCACTCCCTGTCTCTGGGGATGAGCAGCATGAAGGATCTCCTCCTTCCGACGGGTCTGTGCTCCTCCAATGGATTCCCTGTGTTGCTCCAGGGCTGTGTGGATGTTCCTGTGCACAGGGGCACCACAGAGCCTCTCCATTTTTCCTATTAATGTGACCACCTGATGGAAAACATGCAAGTCATTAAGCATTTCCAAGTCTCCCTTCAACAAACAAAGCCCCAAAGAGCTGCAATTCCAGCTCCAGAAGTCCTACCCTGGCGTGTTCCCACCACTGATGGACAATCAGCCGATCCACCCGGGAGGGGTTGGCAGGCAGTTGGCACACAGGGGTGTTGCTGCAGCTGGAGAGGTGCTTTCCTGGGAAGTGTCTTGCCAGGTCAGCCTCAGTCTGAAAGGGAAATGAAGATCCAGGGGCAATGCTTGAAATTAGGACAATATTATAAGCCATTTTGAGGGCTGTTTGGAATTTTTGAGGGCATTAAAAGTGAGCATCCCACCTTTACTTCTGACTGCACTTACAGAAAAATATCCCCAAATATCACAGGATTCCAGAATGGTTTGGGATGGAAGGGACCTTAAAGGTTACCCAGTCCTACCTCCCTGCCATGTCCACTATCCCAGGTTGCTCCAAGCCCTGTCCAACCCGGCCTTGGACACTCCCAGGGATGGGGCAGCCACAGCTTCTCTGCCCAACCTGTGCCAGGGCCTGTCCATTCTCCCAGCCAGGAATTCCTTCCCAAATCTAATCTCACCCTGCCCTCTTTTGGTTTAAAGCCATTCCCCCTTGTCCCATCCCTCCATGCCCTTGTCAAAAGTCCCTCTGCAGGTTCCTTGCAGGAGTATTTCCAGAATTCAGCCCTCCCTCAGTGTCAGCTTTTAGAACCAAAGCTGTACAATTTCATTTTAACCAGCCCTGGAGACAAACCCAGGCAAAGAAATTCTGGTATAGTACCCAAGAAATGGGTACCTGAGGACATGGTTAGTGGTGAACGTGGTGGTGCTGGCTGATGGTTGGACTTGATGATCTTAAAGGTCTTCTCCAACCTTAATGATTCTGTTATTCTATGAATTTAACCTCAATGCCCCTCACTGCACCTCTCAAATGTCACAAATTATGATTATTAAAAGAAGTAGGTGATCACAGCAGCATAAATTGTACCTGAAGTGCACCAGAATTGCATCAGATTTAAGATCAACTTGTATCAGCTCTGAAAAATTATCAACCCATTTGCCAATTTCCTCATGGAATTGGTTTCCCAATGCGTCTAACACAGTGACTTAACATCATCAAACCTATTTTTGAAGAGGAACTTCTTCCATCTGGAGTGAAAAAGACACAACCAGCAGTGGATTCCCTCTCTCCCTCCTCCTTCAGTGCACAACAGACACAGGAGAGGGCTCAGGTGCCACCCTGCAGCTCAAGGCAGGGTTAAATCCACATTCCCACTATGCACATTCCTACTGCAAATATGTGCTCAAGTCCTTTGCTTTTTGCTTTCCTGACACTTCCATATTATTTAGTCTGTGCCCCTCAGCTAACAGGGATTATAAAAGCTGATTGACTCCACCTGTTCTCATCTGGGAAGACATCCTGGGGAAAAAGTGGATGGAGAAAGAATAATGGCTTCATATAAAACCACCAGGTAGTTAAGAATTACAACTAATAAGTAATTAACTAATCTATCTATATATGTAAATTTGTAGGCAAGACCAAAGAGACAATTGGTAAAATAAAGGTATCTACAGGTGGAGTTTGTACCTGCAAAAGGGACTGAAAAATCCCAAGGAGATCATCAGGATAAAGCTGGATCACACAGAATGGACCAGATAAGTCAATTAAGTCCCTTTGATTATTAAGCACACGGTGTGAGGATAAACAATCTTCCTTTAATCATGAAATAAAAACCATGAGATAACAACTATGATTTGGCCTTCCCAGATGACTTAATTGACTCAAATCATGTCTGAGCAGGTTTGGAACAGCCTTCTTTGCCACAAGAGAAAGCAGGAGAGTTTCTGAAAACACTGGAGCAGGAATCACTTGTAGGGAATTCCTAGAAGACCAGACAGGCAGGGAGGAAACTTCTTTAAAGGTATCCAGGAGAGAAAACAATACAAGTAGTTCTGTTTACTATTTCCAAAAGTCCATTAGCAAGGTTGGAAGGAAAAAGGTGCTCTCCAGAGATCCAGTCTGGTCAGACACCTGGCTCCTTATCATAGAATGGATTGGGTTGGAAAAGACCTCCCAGATCATCAAGTCCAACCCTTGGGCCAACTCCAGTCCCTTTACCACATCATGGCACTCAGTGCCACGGCCAAGCTCACTTGAAAAACCTCCAGGGATGGGGAATCCACCCCCTCTCTGGGCAGCCCATTCCAATGCCTCAGCACTCTCTCTGCAAAGAAGTTTTTTCTCATCTCCAACTTCAATTTGCCCTGGCAGAGCTTGAGCCTGTGCCCCCTTGTCCTGTTGCTGAGTGCCTGGGAGAAGAGACCAACCCCCACCTGGCCACAACTTCCCTTCAGGCACTTCCAGACAGTGCTGAGGTCACCTCTCAGCCTCCTCTTCTCCAGCACAAACACCCCCAGCTCCCTCAGCCTCTCCCCACAGCACTTGTGCTCCACTCCCTTCTCCAGCCTCCTTGCTCTTCTCTGGCCCCGCTCCAGCCCCTCAATCTCTTGCCTCAACTCAGGGGCCCACAACTCAACACAACACTCAAGGTGTGGCCTCCCCAAGGCAGAGTCCAGGGGAAGGCTCACTGCCCTGGGCCTGCTGGCCACGCTCCTTTGGATCCAGGCCAGGATGCCATTGGCCTTCTTGGCCACCTGGCCACACTCTTGGCTCCTCTTGAGCTTCCTGTCCCTCAGTCCCCCCAGGTCCCTTTCTGCCTGGCTGCTCTCCAGCCACTCTGTGACCAGGCGTCTTCTCCAGAGTGGAAGAAACAGCCAGGCCATCAGTGAATAATTAGGACAGGGACTATTGACAATTTAGTTTCTGTGACCTGGCATGGAAACCAGAGATTTGACTTCTTTTGGAAAAGCACCTCCTGCTCCTTTAGAGCACTGAGCTTTCATTCCCACTTATCAGAAGTGTGAGCCCTTCCTGACAACAATTCTTAGCAGGAGTCTGAGGCAGGGAAGTGACTGCAATGAGCTGCAGCTTCCTTTGGGAGAAGTCACATACACTCAAAACACTGTAGGTTTTCTCTACAGCCCCACACAGGGTGCCCAGGATTGGTTGCTTAACTTTCTTTTTACTTAACCCAAAAGATTTAGTAAAATAAGAAACAAAAAGAGTAAGAGGAAGACACAACTGTAACGTTAAGAGTAAAAAAAAACCCAAACCAAACAAACCAAAACAATCAACAAAAGAATGACCAAAAAAACCCAACCATTTAAAGAAGAAACACGATAAAATTTTCTCTCTTTCTTCACCTGATTTAGAACCAGCCAAGTTGTTATCAGGAATTATTATCAGTTGGGTTTTACCTTCTTTCTCTCCTTTTCCAAAGCTCTCCACTGCTCATAACACTCCTCCAGACAGGCATGGAGCTCATTGGCAGGTCCACTGCGGCTCCTTGGGGGCCTGAACTTGCTCAAGGGTGGTGGGAAGGCCAAGTAGGGGGCAGCTCCTTCCCCACACAACAGGTCACTGATGAAGGGACTCAAGGGGTTGAAGTCATCGCAGTGGAAAAGGTCAAAGGGTTCTGAGATTGGAAACGGTGAAGGGGCAAACCCCAAATTATTTGCTGATGGAAAGAGATGGTGATGGAGCAGAGGCAAGCTGGGGTTTTGCTTCAAATCAGCCATTAATGGGAAAGAGGGAAGAAAAGAAGGGTTGATGAAATCTGCCAGGCTGCCACTGTTCTGGTGGTGCTTTTTTGGGAACATATTCCAGGGTGGATGGTTTGGGGTGGGACATCCAAAAGGAGGGATCCAATTCCTTCTGTCTCTTCTGCCATCCTTAGTGCAGTTCTCCTGGCTCTGCTTGTTGGGAAACCTCTGGTATTTCTCAGGTTCTTCACTTCCAGCCTTCTGCTGCATTAGCCAGTCAGAGGAGGAATTCCCAGGGAATTCAGGGTATGGCCACTCCTTATCAGCCAAGGAATCCTGCTGTGACTGTCCAACAGGTTTCAGCTGCTTCTGATTGTCTGAGGTGAAATCAGAACCCCCCAAATGAGTAGAAAAGCCACTTGAGATTGGGAACCTTCCATCTTTCCTGGGAGGGAGGACAGGTGGGAGCTGGGAGTAGTAAGAGGAGTGTGTTGGACACTGATGGGTGGGAGAACCACCAGACATGGTTGAAACCCCTGAAGATGACTGGGGACTTGTTGCTTGTTTTCCATATGGGATATCAGATCCAGCTGCCAGCCTTTTCCCATCCAGCCACATCCATCCTTGCTGAGATGAATAACTCCCATTTTCCATGCCATTTTTCACAGGTAAATCATATTCAGCTCCTTTAGCAGAGAACTCTTTAGGGCCAACGTTAATCTTACATTGATTATTATTAAAAGCATCCCCCAAAGTAAAGCCACGAGGGCCATTTTGCACATGAGTTTCCTGGGCTTTTCCCCCAGAAATTTTATTTTCACTAAGGGTTTGATTGAAAAAATAAAGAGCTGGATGGACAGCTGACTGCAGCTTGGGAGCAGCTGTAAAGTTTTCATGTCTTTTAGAAAACCAGTGGTTGTTCTGGGATGTTTTACCCCAAGAGTTACCAAGAGGCTGATTGGAAAGATCAGGGGAACACTGAGGTTGTTCTTGAGTGTAATTTTTCAGAGCTCTTCCTCTTCTCCAGGACTCCCTCTGAGCATTTGTGTCTTCTTTCTGCTTGTTCTGAGAAGACAAAGGGCTAAAGTTGGAGCCAAATTTTCCATAGTCTCCATTTAACCTCACGTGGTCATAAGTGCCCAAATGCTGGTTGTGGTTCATGCTGTGGAATGAACACCCTTCCTGGTGAATCCTGGGGTTATCCAGGGAGGAATTCCCAGGGGAACTGTTCCTCAGGGCACTGTCAGCTGGAGAAAGCCAAGACTCCATGAGCTGGAGGTTTTCCAAACCCCTGTGGAACATCTGCCCATCAGGAGGCTCCTGCAGCTGGTCCTGATGGCAGCTCAGTGGCCCCTCCAGGCCTGGAAAATCCTTGTTTTCCACAGAGTTCTTTGCCAAGAGCCCTGAGAACTCCCCATGGCCTCCAGGATCAGGTGCCCACACAGGGGAAAACAACCTCGAAAGGGAATTCCTGTAAGAGAGTGAAGCAATGCAATGATTTTAAATATTTCTGACATCAAAACAGTTCCCAGGCCACAGTTATTCCTTTCCATTACACATTTCCCCTGTTACATTTTTGATCAATCATTCAAAACTCTCCTCAAAAATACCCAGTGGGGAATATTCCAGCTTCAGTTGAATAAAACCCCTGTGCAATCTGACTACCAACACTGGTCTCTACTCTTTCTAATATATATATACATTAAGAATTGGAAGTTAGCAAATGTCACCCCAATCCACAAAAAGGGCTGCAAAGCTGACCTTGGCAACTCCAGGCCTGTCAGCCTGACCTTGGTGCCTGGCAGGGTTATGGAGCAGATCATCCTGAGTGCAATCACACAGCACCTTCAGGATGGACAGGGGATTAGACCCAGCCAGCATGGGTTTAGGAGGGGCAGGTCCTGTCTGATCAACCTGATCTCTTTTTACGATCAGGTGACCCACCTGGTGGATGAGGGGAAGGCTGTGGATGTGTCTATCTGGACTTCAGCAAGGCCTTTGACACTGTCTCCCATAATACACTCCTGGAAAAGCTGGTAGCCCATGGCTTGGACAGGTGTATCCTCTCCTGGGCCAGGAGCTGGCTGGAGGGCCCAGAGAGCGCTGGTGAACGGAGCTGCATCCAGCTTGTCACCAGTGGTGTCCCCAGGGGTCTGTGTTGGGTCCAGTCCTGTTTAACATCTTTATTGATGATTTAGATGAGGGGATTGAGTCCATCAGCAGCAAATTTGCTGATGACACCAAGTTGGGAGGGAGTGTCGACCTGCTGGAAGGCAGGAGGGCTCTGCAGAGGGATCTGGAGAGACTGGAGAGATGGGCTGATTGCAATGGGATGGAGTTCAACAAGGCCAAGTGCAGGTCCTGCCCTTTGGCCACCCCAAGCCCTGCAGCGCTCCAGGCTGGGCACAGAGTGGCTGGAGAGCAGCCAGGCAGAAAGGGACCTGGGGGGACTGAGGGACAGGAAGCTCAAGAGGAGCCAAGAGTGTGCCCAGGTGGCCAAGAAGGCCAATGGCATCCTGGCCTGGATCCAAAGTAGCGTGGCCAGCAGGCCCAGGGCAGTGAGCCTTCCCCTGGCCTCTGCCTTGGGGAGGCCACACCTTGAGTGTTGTGTTGAGTTCTGGGCCCCTGAGTTGAGGCAAGAGATTGAGGGGCTGGAGCGGGGCCAGAGAAGAGCAACGAGGCTGGAGAAGGGAGTGGAGCACAAGTGCTGTGGGGAGAGGCTGAGGGAGCTGGGGGTGTTTGTGCTGGAGAAGAGGAGGCTGAGAGGTGACCTCAGCACTGTCTGGAAGTGCCACATCAGGGAAGTTGTGGCCAGCTGGGGGTTGGTCTCTTCTCCCAGGCACTCAGCAATAGGACAAGGGGGCACGGGGGGCTCAAGCTCTGCCAGGGGAAATTGAAGTTGGAGAGCAGAAAAAAACTTCTTTGCAGAGAGAGTGCTCAGGCATTGGAATGGGCTGCCCAGAGAGGGGGTGGATTCCCCATCCCTGGAGGTTTTTAAAGTGAGCTTGGCCGTGGCACTGAGTGCCATGATCTGGTAAAGGGACTGGAGTTGGCCCAAGGGTTGGACTTGATGATCTCAGAGGTCTCTTCCAACCCAACTGATTTTATGATTGTAACTGCAGAGTTTATTTGCAGTTATTAAATATTTTAGATTCCACTGTATTCAGTCAGCTCCCTACTGGATAAAATTAATCCTGGTTTCTTTCCTCCTCAAATGCTATAAAGCCAATGGAAGATTTTGGGAAATTTGCATTTCAAACAGTTTATTGCCTTTTTTTTATGGCAGGTGAAGTAAAAACACTTCCACATTTTAAAAGGAATTTATAAGACCTTTCTTACTCAACTCTGAAATAATTCATCATATCTGTGGGACAATGGGCACAAAAAACAACACAGAAAATACAAATTTTTGGAACAAACTTACCAATCTGTAAGTGGCTCTGGCTTGTTTGGCTCCTCTACAATACTTGATACCACCCCAAACATGTCAGGGCCATTGCCAGAATAAGAGAGATTTAGTGGTGCCCTGAAAATAAAAAAAAAAAGCAAACAAATAAAAGCTTGAATAAATAAAACTTTTCCTCCTAAACAAATCAGGCAAAAGGAAAAGTAAAGGATCAAAATTTAATTTATCTTAGTGTTTGCTGGTTTCAAATTTGTATCTTCAGCATCAATACACAGAAATCTCCTCCTGTATTTGTCAATTCTAAGTGAAGCACAACAATTTTCCTGATTTCTTGCTCCACCAGACACTTCCCAAGCTGTTGAATGAAGAGACTGGAGCAAAAAACCGATTTTCCTCTCTTTCCAAGAAACTATTATTTCACAGACATTCCTTTAAACCTTCACTGCCTTGTTTAGAAGAGAAATATCAATATTCTCCAAGTCTTGGGGATTCTAATTCTGTAATTCAACCACTGTTATTTTAATCTCAAAAAAAATGAAGTTATACTGCAGTTGAACCACTTTTTAATGTCATTTTTAAAAGAATTTTATCACAACTTTAGTAAATATTCCTGATAAAGAGTAACCTTACACAAGCCCAACTTTTACTTCTGATACCAAACCCTTACTGAGAAATTAATTAAAATCCAACATTGTTAAGATTTTATTTAGGATACACAGAAATGCAAAGGGCTCTTGAAAAGTGTTTTCTGCAAGCAGAACTGGCCTTGGATAACCAGATCTCTCCTGTGTCTTTGTCAGATGGCAAATTTTTTCTTTTTCTTAAGGGAGACCTCAAGAAGTACTGAATTAGCTGCATCTCGCAGTGGGTGTAGACATGGATTATCACTAACACACAAGTATCAATGAATTTAATTCCATTTTTTTTAAAAAAAAATCTGCCTTTCAATAATTTAAAAACTGCTTTTGAGAAAATATTTAATATTTGAATTAGAATATTGCCACTCTGTGCTTAAACTCAGCACTTAGACCTGATTCTGGGACACCTTCCAGGGAAGACCAGCAAAAAAAATTAAGTTTTTCTGCAATCTGTGTATTTGCCTTAGTTGTTACCTTGGACTCCCCTTTTTGTTTTTAATGTGACAAATTCAAACCCACAAGCCAAGAAATGATCAGAATGAAGCAGGGAACTAATTATTTCAGTGGGTGCTCCCTAAATTCTGTCCCCATTCCCTGTTCCTTGCAATCCTCATATTTATTATTTCACAGAAATCATTTCTCTGCAGAGGTGACTTATCCAAACCAAAAGGGAGTTTTGTTTCCTCTCCACTGCCAGAGGAGCTTCCCAACCTTTGCACCATCAATAATTTCACTTGCATGACCAAAAAAGTGACTCCAACACCAACAGTCAGGACTTGGGCAGAGCAGGTTTATCCATAAAAACGTTTCAAAATTCAAAATTCAAAGACTCTTTGCATTCACTCAGCATCCAGAAGTGCAAAATCATTTTTTTAATATAAAATCAAACTCAAGTGTGTTGTATCAAGGGCACAATCAGCCCACAAGGGCTGAGATATTTTCAGGAATAGCTGAATTACATTTATGTTTCCAGCAGCACAGGCACCACTCACACCTGATCTGTGTCTAACACTTTATATTCCAGAAAATACTCTGATTTATCAAGCATGGAATCCTGATTTGTGGTGCTGAGGACTGGGAAGTGTGGAAGGAGAGCAGGATTTTCCTTAAGGAGTTCTCAATTCTCATTTTATTCCCTAAATGTGGTTTTATTCCCAAGTTTCCAAATGCTTTTCCAGGCAAACACAATCCATGCACATCCAAACCCTCCACTTTTTTCCCCACAGCCTCCATAATAACCATAACGCTTCCAGTTATCCCATTAACTTTCCCTGCAAAGATCCAGAATCCTGTTTGTTCTGCTCTGCAATAATTCCAGTGTTACAGGAATGTTCCTACCTTTTCTTTGGGCAGTCCTGAAAAGCAGCTTTGAAGCCCAAATCCTGCCCACCCCCTGCCCAGGAAGATGCCAGGGATGGAGGAGCATCAGGAGCTGTTCCCAGAAATGGGGAAAACAGCTGAGTGTCCATGGTTTGCTTCTTGCTATTCACCTGTGTTGAAAAGAAAATATCTTTAGTATTATTAATTTATGCAAATGAGCAGCAAAGGCAACAAAGCAAAAACTTTTATATATAGAACTAAATAATTCTTTAGGAAAATGAAACATCGNCTTAAATTAGCTCAAATCTGACACAAATAATGTGTAACTTCTAAAAATCAAATGTAAACAATACTAATTACTTGCTCCACAAGGCCAGGAATCCCTCACACATTTCACACTGTCACGTTCCCAAGCTCAGAGTGTTCTGTGTGACTGGAGATGCACAAAGCACAGGCACACACATCCCTCTGGAAAACAGAGGGAACAACAGTTCTCCCTGAAAACACCAACTAGGAAAGCAGGGAGGGACATCTGGAAACTCCACAGAGCAGGATGTGGGTAAGAAAAGCCACCTGGCTTTAAGTGCTGCTGTAGAAAAGGTTATTACAAATAAAAGATTTATTCAAAGGTTATTTATGCCAAGAGAAGTCAGGGCAGATGATACTTGTGGTCACTTCCAACTTGTAATTCAATAAATTTAATTTTTATCTTCCTTGCTTGGTCAAATCTTGGTTTAGTGAAAGGTGTCATAGACTTGAAGGATCTCCCTTTCCCTGGGTATTGTTTGAAAAGGTAGGAAAGAAATTGTCCCTGGGCAGGTGGGTTCCTACCACAAGCAGGACAAAACAATCCTGTAGGAAATTTTCTGAACAAAAAAAAAAAAAACTTGCACTGGGGGCTTATCACTTGCTATAAACTGGCCTTACACACCCAAACAAATCAGTACTAAGTAACAGAATTAGAAGTACCAGAACCCTGCAGAGGCAGCACAAATATCCTGCAAAATTAAATACAAACACACTGTCAATATTGATATTCATAGAATCATAGAATGGATTGGGTTGGAAAAGACCTCCCAGATCATCAAGTCCAACCCTTGGGCCAACTCCAGTCCCGTCACCAGATCATGGCACTCAGTGCCACGGCCAAGCTCACCTTAAAAACCTCCAGGGATGGGGAATCCCCCCCCTCTCTGGGNCAGAGGCCAGGGGAAGGCTCACTGCCCTGGGCCTGCTGGCCACGCTACTTTGGATCCAGGCCAGGATGCCATTGGCCTTCTTGGCCACCTGGCCACACTCTTGGCTCCTCTTGAGCTTCCTGTCCCTCAGTCCCCCCAGGTCCCTTTCTGCCTGGCTGCTCTCCAGCCACTCTGCCCAGCCTGGAGCGCTGCAGGGCTTGGGGTGGCCAAAGGGCAGGACCTGCACTTGGCCTTGTTGAACTCCAGCCCATTGCAATCAGCCCATCTCTCCAGTCTCTCCAGATCCCTCTGCAGAGCCCTCCTGCCTTCCAGCAGGTCGACACTCCCTCCCAACTTGGTGTCATCAGCAAATTTGCTGCTGATGGACTCAATCCCCTCATCTAAATCACCAGTAAAGATGTTAAACAGGACTGGACCCAACACAGACCCCTGGGGGACACCACTGGTGACCGGCCACCAGCTGAGAATCTGTTGAATTCCATGAGCAGAGGAGGGATCACTGTCCTGTCCCAACACAAACAGGGAAAGCTGCTCCATCTCTTATGGAACAATCTCTTCAGGTGTCCCGGGGTTTTTTTTGTTATGTGGTTATTCACTATAAACACAATGCATCCCATGAGGTTTTATTTCTGTTTATAAAGGAAATTCACTTTTGAGACTCACCGGTGGTTTGCAATGACCAGGGGTGGCCCTTTGACCGTGTCCTTGTTACCAGCACACAATTTCTCTCCTCTGAAATGTGCAGCATTGCTGTGCAGGCTGGAATTTAGATTCTTATGCACTGACTTAGCCTGTTTAAAAGCAATTAAAGAAAAAAAAAAGCAGCAATTACCAGATCTGTCAAAGTTGTATTTATGCATGAAATTCATTTCCACATTCCCCTCATTGCTCCTCCCACCATCTCTGCAGGTTACACCCCCCACAGCCCCTCCAGTGCCACCCAGTCCAACACACTGGTGGGACAATGATGGTTTATTGCTGTTTATCGCTGTGAGATCCCACAGGACAGAAGAGCTCTGGAGGTGCAAGAGCTGCTGGTCACAGGTGACACAGTCCTGGAACAGGCAGGGAAACAGCACTGAGGTTCATACAGGCAGAGAGGGCTGTGGCCTGACACGTGTCCTCTCTCCAATCAAGGTCCATCACACAGCTCCACATGGAATGGGCTGCCCAGAGAGGGGGTGGATTCCCCATCCCTGGAGGTTTTTCAAGTGAGCTTGGCCGTGGCACTGAGTGCCATGATCTGGTGACGGGACTGGAGTTGGCCCAAGGGTTGGACTTCATGATCTCAGAGGTCTTTTCCAACCCAATCCATTCTATGATTTCAAATGTCATCTGTCTGTGGCTGCCACTTTGGTACAAACACAAGATTCTTGAACTAATGGTAAATAATTAATCCCTAAAAAGGCCTGTTGGGGTACCCTCAGGATATGAGGATGCTGCCTTTGAGCTCTGGTAGAAGCCACTGCTTTAGTTAAAGCAGCACTGCCAGCTTGATTTGTAACACTGAAAAACTAAAACTAAAAAAATAAAACTAAAATTAAAAAAATTAAGAGACTCTCATTGAGTGTTTTAATATCATGTCCTGAATTTGAAAATAATTTTATTTTCCTCTGACATAGTTCAAAAAGAACTCTAAGCAAAAAAAGGAATGCTCATAGAACACCACCAAAAGGAGACAAGATGTTCCTACCAAAATGGGGTAACGAGTTCCTAACATGCTCATTCCCCAACCCAATTTCACTGTAACAGCAGCAGTTTCCTTACCACAACCTCTCAGTGTCTCTGGATATCCCCAGACCTCCCCAGTCCCTCTCGCCCCGTTGGACATCCCCAGTCCTGCCCTGTCCATCTCGCCCCGTAGCATATCCCCAGTCCTGCCCTGTCCATCTCGCCCCGTAGCATATCCCCAGTCCTGCCCTGTCCATCTCGCCCCGTAGCATATCCCCAGCCCTGCCCTGTCCATCTCGCCCCGTAGCATATCCCCAGCCCTGCCCTGTCCATCTCGCCCCGTAGCATATCCCCAGTCCTGCCCTGTCCATCTCGCCCCGTAGCATATCCCCAGTCCTGCCCTGTCCATCTCGCCCCGTAGCATATCCCCAGTCCTGCCCTGTCCATCTCGCCCCGTAGCATATCCCCAGTCCTGCCCTATCCATCTCGCCCCGTAGCATATTCCCAGTCCTGCCCTATCCATCTCACCCTGTAAAGTGCGAGGAGAAGCAGCCCAAAAGGAACATTTCCAACCTCCCTCTGAGGACACTCCTCTGGATCTCTCCTCTGGGATCTGGCAGCTTCCATGGTACTGACAGGAATTCCTTATCACCAGGACATCCATCCACCTCTCCCCTTTCCACTGAGTGTGATGGATGGTTCAAAGCTCACAGAGGGAATGACACATTCCTTGACAACACATCCCAAAAGAAATGCAATCCTCCTCATCTTCCTTAGGAGTGCAGTGTCCACTCACCTTCCCAGCAATGCTTTAAAATTAGCAAGTTTAAATGAACCTTATAAATGAATGTCCTAGTTCAGCAGGTGGGACCAGTTGTCACTGTGTGGGGGTGATCAAAGCTGTGTATTCTACCCCCTCTATTCATTCCCAAGGTCAATGGCCCATTTGCAGCAGCTTCCCAGGGAGTCGTTAGCACCTCCACTCCCAGCCTGAGGGGGCGTAGGTGCTAATGGGCCATCAACAGTCCGAAAATACCCCATGACTCACAGAGTTAATCACCCATTGTGTGAGTCCCTGCCCCGGGGGAGGGACTGGATGCTCCCTGAGGGTACAAAAAGGGGTAGGTAAGAAGACCTCGGGAACCTGTCATTTTGCTTTGGACTTGGGGGAGCCACACAGGTCTCACACAAGGGCTAACAAACCCCTTTGGGTTTGTACCCCAGGGCACTGGGTTATACTGCTGGGTTTTGGGAGTTGGAAGCAATTTCCCTTTTGTGTCAGTGTATTTACCGTAGTATTATTATTAAATTGTAGCTCTGACTTAAAATCTCTCTCGTGTTGAGCTCATTTCTCCTGCTGGTTTACCTCTAAACCAGCACAATGAACCCCACTGATTTTGGTGCCTCCTGCTCCACAAATCCCGAACCTTGGTTAAAAAGGGTAACATTTTCCCTGTGTACATCTGTACACACACATGGACACACGTCCACACTTCCCACAGTCCAAATATCCAAGCCCAAGGTTTGCAATTCCATGTGCTGTGCTACATCCAATTCTCCAGATTGGAAAAAAAAGAAAAAAGGTGATTTGAAACAACACCTCAGTATTTTAGGGAGATCACAAGGAAGACCTAAAAAGTTCCATTTACACTCCAGAGGGTTTGCAAGTTCCAGAATCAAGTTACTTGGGAAAAAACTCCTGCCAAGGCTGAAGACCCACATTTCCCTCCAACACACCTTTTTATATATATATATATTTAGGTCTATCTTTACAAAGCTACATGACAGAAGGTTTGTTGTGGAGGAGATTCCAATCTGCTCCTCAATTCCATCCTTGAAACAGGACCCTGGTCCCTCTGTGAGGTTATTTCTTCCTGAGCCAGAAAAAAACCCAAACAAACAGAACATTTTGGCAGCATTTATATTAAAATGACAATGACAAGAAAAATTAAACACAGTGACAAGAAAAATCAAACACAATTAAGCACTCAGGAAGACACAGGATACAAATTTATCTCTTGGGAACTGTGCAATTATCACTTCGCCTCCCCAAAGTCAGTAATTTCAGAAATTCAAATCTGTAACAACCCCAATTCTTGTTTTGTTGGAGAAAAAAAAAACAAAACAAAAAGGAATAATTTGCCAGTGGATGGTTTAGAAACAAACCCCTGCTCTGCAATTCATTTAAACTAATTTAAAAGCTACTGATATTGTTTATAATGATCAATTTTTAATGCTCTGCACACTGTGGTGCAGAGCCACAAGTACTCCAAACACTCAAGTCTCACTATTTCCAAATATTTTTCCATTAAAAAAAAAAATTACTAAAGCCCTTACTCTGGAGCTTCAGAGGATTTTATATTTTCCTCCAGGCTCCAAAGAAATACAAGGGAACTTCATTCCAGCTCCCTCTATGTATTTTCACCTTCACTTACAGTTCTTCCCACGTGTCCCACTCCGTTATCTCCTGGCAGTCCAGGGCAACACCAGGGGAGACTAAACAAACAAGCACAGAGTTTTTACTGAACTCCCACTCACTTTAAAGTCAACTAAACCAAAGGCACCTTAAGTGCACAGTGTGTAGATTGTGTCCTGTGCTGTAAAACAGGATTATTGGTAATAATAGAAACCTTTTTTGTTTAGGAATGCACAATTCCAAGTGAAGTCACAAAATACTTCACTATCCAGTACAGCTTCAACTCCACCAAATCAAACTGTCTCTCCCAATGTATTTTTAAATAAATAAAAGTGCTGAAATTATCCATTAATGAATGTGTAAAAACCACACTCTTTGAAGTTACAAACTGGCATGTGGCTGAAGAGAGAGAACTTTTTTTTCATAAGGTTCATGAGGATCAGGACACACAATTTACAGAGATTTTTATTTTAGTTTCACTCGATTCCTGAGATTAGATATAATTCCCACCTGACCTGCTGCTCATTTAGTGAAATTCAAGTACTAAGCAGGTGTCTTTGGGACTTTGCAGACTTGAACAAACAACTGTCCCAGTGTCACTCCACAGCTCTAAACTGCTTCTAAAGAAAAATTAAAGGGAATCTATCACCTGCTTGAAAAGTTCCTGTATTTCTTAGAAAAAAAGATGACAGCAAGTACTCCCAAGTTTCCCATCCACTTACTTCGTTAGTCTTTCCTTTCTGTTAGGAATCTCTGGATGTCAACATCAAGAGACATCTGTATTTAAAGAATTTTTTGTCAGGCCACAGAATCACTTAGAAAGGCTGAGCCCTCTCAGGCAAGTAAACCACGATATTTCCTTTAAACTCCAGCACCCCAAGCCAACATCCTACCACAGAAATCGCTTTGCTGGACTGTCTGAAATGCCAGCATCGCTCCAGGCACCCCCAGCATCCCTCCGGGAGGGCAAAACCCCTCATTCCACGGCAGGAGCCAACTTCTTCCAGCGGGACAAACCCAGCATGGCTGATTCCAGCAGCCATTCATTCCCTGCCTGCTTCCCTCCTGGAGCCACAGGACACGCTGGAGGGAGGAAGAGGTGGCACTGGGACAAACCTGCACTGCTGATCCCACCACTCATTCCCTCCTGGAACCACAGGACACGCTGGAGGGAGGCAGAGGTGGCACCGAGACAAACCTGCGCAGCCGATCCCACCACCCATTCCCTGTCCGCTTCCCTCCTGGAACCACAGGACACGCTGGAGGGAGGCAGAGGTGGCACCGAGACAAACCTGCGCAGCCGATCCCACCACCCATTCCCTGTCCGCTTCCCTCCTGGAACCACAGGACACGCTGGAGGGAGGCAGAGGTGGCACCGAGACAAACCTGCGCAGCCGATCCCACCACCCATTCCCTGTCCGCTTCCCTCCTGGAACCACAGGACACGCTGGAGGGAGGCAGAGGTGCCACCGGGACAAACGTGCGCAGCTCATCCCACCAGCGGTTCATTCCCTGTCCTCTTCCCTCCCGGAACCACAGGACATCCTGGATGGAGACAGAGGTGGCACCAGGACGTGCCACCACCGGGACAAACCTGCGCAGCTCATCCCACCATTCATTCCCTCCGGGAGCCACAGGACACGCTGGAGGGAGGCAGAGGTGGCACTGGGACAAACCTGCGCAGCTCATCCCACCATTCATTCCCTCCGGGAGCCACAGGACACGCTGGAGGGAGGCAGAGGTG
>VWZD01008000.1:57991-80983 GCA_013396695.1 Sakesphorus luctuosus | reverse complement strand
GGGCCCGCCGCCGCCGCGCGCCGCCATCTTGGGGGTGTCCGCAGGCACAGCGACACCTGCCGGCGGGACGGGGCGGTGCGGAGGCCACGCCCCCTTACTTTGGCCACGCCCCCTCGGCCTGGACACGCTCCCCCCACGGGCTCGGCCACTTCGACCACGCACTCTAATTAGTCACGCCACCAAATTAATCACGACCCTAATTACGCCNCCAGCTTACTCCTCAAGGGCGCCCTTACCTCGGCCACACCCACACCCCACTGGCCACGCCCCCCTTTCAACGCGCGCCGCTATTGCCTGGACACTCCTCCTGGTCTGGCCACGCCCTCTCTAATGATATCACCCTCGTATGACCACGCCCCTATGTCTGACCACGCCCCCTCTCCCTGGCTACACCCCCCCGGCCGGTCACTGGAGCTCCTCGCGATGCTGAGCAGGGATTTGGGGATTTGGGAATCCCTTCCGCTCGTCCCGCTGCTCCCCGCGATGCTGAGCAGAGATTTGGGGATCCCCCCGGCTGGTGCCTGGCGCTCCTCGCGATGCTGAGCAGGGATTTGGGGATTTTGGGATCCCTNGGATTTGGGGATTTTGGGAGCCCCCGCGGCCGTTCCGCTGCTCCCCATGATGCTGAGGAGGGATTTGGGGATTTTGGGAGCCCCCGCGGCCGTCCCACTGCTCCCCGCGATGCTGAGCAGGGATTTGGGGATTTTGGGAGCCCTAGGGCGCTCGCAGCTCCCGCGGTTTGCTTGGGAAGCGCCCGGGGGCTGCCCAGCCCGGCTCCGGCTGCTCCCACCCAGGCATCACGAAATCACGGGAATGGTGGAGGTTGGAAAAGACCCCTGAGATCGTCGAGTCCAAGCGATGACCCAACACCACCTTGTCAGCCAGACCGTGGCACTGAGCGCCACATCCAGCGTTTCCTTAAAGCCTAAAATCCCCTGGAAGCCACAGGGAGGGTACGGACCCGTCCTGCTCCAGGGACATTTTGGATAAACCGCTGGAAAACTCCAAAGGTTCCTGTCTCCCACTGTTTCAGTGCCTCTGTTCCTGTTGCCCCCATCCGCCCTGAATGCTCTTTTAAAACTGTCAGGAGCTCTGTCTTAGAGTGAATGATAACGTTTGGCAATGGGAAAGTCTGTTAAGCATGGCACAGAAATAAAACGGTGGAATTATGGAATAGTTGGGCTGGAAGGGACCTTTTAAGGTCATTTAGCCCAAGCCCCCTGCAATGAGCAGGGACACCTTCAATCCATGAAGTTGCTCAGAGCCCCAGTCCAACCTGCCCTTGAATATTCCCAGGAATAGGAAATCCCCGTGTTAAAATCCTCCTGTTAAAATCATGGAGCTGAAGGTGCTATTCCCTTCCCTCTTGAATATTCCCTGGTGCTTTGGGAAGCGGAGTCTGAAGGGCCCGGATAGCCCCGGGTTTATCCGCGGCTCCTTTGCTGGAATTCATCCCGCAGTCCAAGGAATGAGTCACCGCTGTCATTCGCGATTCCTGCTCTCCAGCGGCTGCAATTCGGTTTAAGGCCATGCAGCCCTTCCTTCTGCCCACACGGGCAGCTCTGCAGGGAGGGGCATCGCCCTGAATGACCCTGCTAAAATCGCCAGGACGGACAGCATCGCTGCCAAGCCTCTGAAACACCCTGATCCTAAAACCCTGAGCCACGGGACCCACTTTCCAGTGGCTGGGAATGCACAGTGTGTTCCTCCAGCGTGCCCTGGGGCAGGACCGGGCTCTCCCCCGGGTGTCCCGGCAGAGATAACCTTATCACCCATCCCCGTGTGTGGGACAGATCAGCTCCTGCTGGTGCCAGGAGGTGCTGAGTGTTGGCCCCCGGCTGGAGGTGACGCTTGTCAGGCACAGGCAGAGCAGGTGGGCAAATAAAGACAGGCACAGGTGCGATTCGAGGTGACCTTGGCACGGGACAAGCTCTGCCTGCCCATGGGCATGTGTTGAGTGTCACAAATTGGGCTGAGGAACCTCAGCCTGGCTTTAAACCATCTGAACATGCAGGGAGATGATGCCCAGAGTGGTCTTCTCCTCTCCCTGGGAGTGGGAATGTGGCAAGAGCAGGAGCTGTGTTTGCTGTTGAAGGAATACTGTCTGCAGTTGGAGCAGCTCATGGAGATCTCTGGTGATCCCAGAGAGAACTGGAGAGTCACTGGTATTGTTTGTCTGACTTCCCAAAGAAATGAGAAGCATTGTAATTGCTCTCATGTTCCCAAAATACAGGTGGATGGAGGCTGATTGTGCCACTCCTCCTTCTACTGAGCATCACACTTGGGGGTCCCCATCACCCTCTGCCTTTGCCCTTCCTCTGTCCCCACCCTCTCCAGGAGCAGCAGTTTGGAGGGGACATGGGGGCAAGAGATGAGGCTGCTCCTCAGTCACTTGTTTCCCACTGAATCCCCTGGGACATCTGGCAGGACGTGGCTGCCTGAGGGTTGGGACACTGAGACCTCGAGTTTAGCAGTGAGGGATGAAGGCTGTGAGGGAGGAAGACTCACAACAGGGTTCATTTCTGCATCACTCTGGGTAACACCCACATCAGGGTAAGCTCAGCCACCCATGGGTGCTTCCACATCCGAGAAAGTCTGGTCTCAACCCAACAGCAAGGATAAGTTCACCTGATTCCTCAGACCTTGCAGGTTTGAAGGACATCCTGTTGCTTAGCAAAGATTTCCTTTATTTGGGGTGTTTTAGCCTAAAATGCTTCTGAGTGTTGACCTTCTCTGTGGGCTTGTTAGAGGATCCTGCTCTGGGAATCACAGACTGCCTTGAATTGGAAGGGACCTTAAGGATCATCCAGTTCCAAATCCCTGCCATGGGCAGGGAGACTTTCCACTAGCCCAGATTGCTGCAAGCCTCATCCAGCCTGGCCTTGGCTCTTCTCTGTCTCTTGGAGGGACCATGTCCTGCTCATACCAAAGAATTTGTCAACATAGCTCAACTTCTAGAGAAACATGGGGAAAAAAATGCATGTTAGTGTCTAGAATTTTTTTCCTGAAGACTTTCTGCACAGGGGTTGTGAGTGAACGTGCCTGTGATTTAATGGGAAGAGCAAAGATCACGGTGGTGTGGAAAGTCAGGCTCTCTCACAAGTGATTTCCCATCGTTTCCTTAGCCTGAATCATCACTTTCTCCCAGATTCTCCAAAGTTTTCTTGCTTTTGAAAGCACAGGCTTTGCTCAGCAGTTGGAGCTCCATGCCTGAAGGGATTGTGGGCAGTGATTCATCAGGGAGACAACACATCCCAAACAAATAGAAGGTCAACTACTTCTTAAGGCAAAACTATTTTGCAATGATTTACAGCCATATCTGGGAAAATGGAGCTCCTCCATGGCTAAAACGGGCAAATCATGGCTTGAGAACAACTTCTTCTCAACGCTCAGAGCCCCTCTCAAGGAAACATCACACGCTTTCCATAATGTAACAAAATGTAAGTTTTATTCCATATTATTAGTAATGGATGTGGAATAACCAGTTGAAGAGTTGAACTGATGTCTCTTGCTCTTTTGACCAGTGTTTAATGTTCTAACTATAGTCCAGATGTAACATTTACACTGAAAAATAGTTACAGATTCAACCTCATACTCCAAAAATTTCTAGTACAAATACAGTTAGTACATTTAAAAAAAAATGAACAACAACAAAAAAAATAAACAATCCCAGACGCTTTGTAACAGCACAGACTGGTTATGGCCTTGAGTTAAGTTCAAGTATTTCCCAGTGGAATGCAATGCAAGCAAGAAGGTAATCTGGCTTTTGCGTGGGACATTCCTGGCCCTGAATGGTAAGAAGAGAAATAGAACTGTGGGCACTTTATCAGACCAAGTTTGGCGAGAGAGTCAACACTGACAATGAGTTCAGCTGCGAAGCCAAACGTGTGTGACCCCAACTGCAAACTGGAAAACAGAAAAGCAAAGCATTAATTTGACTCTTGGCATTTCTTCCGTGGCTGATGCTCCGTCGCTCTGTTGGAACTCCTCGAGCTGCTGCTTGAGTTGGGAATGATTCTGAGGGGGATTTTGCTTGTGGTTATCATGCATGTTTTGCCTCTCTATCCTTTTCCTTCCCAAACTGACAGGATAAAAAAAGGGACTGTTGCTCCTGCCCTGAAAGGAGTCATTCCTGCAGAGTCATTAATGCCTTTGTGGCAGTGACTCAGTGGGAAAGATTAAATATCCTGAAGGATTTAGAGGTCACAGAGTGGAGGAGGAAAGGGGGAAAGGAGCAACTCAGTACACAGAGTAATAATAATATTAATAATCTTTTCTGTTTCTAGGGCTGTGTGACTCGTGCTGGCTCAGATGGGATCTGGGAGAGCAGCTCCATCCTCCCCAGGCTCCGAGGAGTCAGTGCTGCCCTCCAGGCTGGCTGGGACCTTGCAGGAAACTTTGCATCTCTCCCAGCCAGCTCGTGACACCAAAGCATTCCTGCTGGGAATGTGCCCTTGTGCTTCAGTCCCTGTCAAAATGCTTGGAAAACTTGGGAAACAATGTTGGAGAGGATGTTATGCTGGGAAGCCCTTCAAGGCTGGCTGGAGGGCCAGCTGAGGGAGCAGTTCCCCCATGATCCTGCCTGACCAGGGGCTTGTATCGATCCCCCCAGAGTCTGCCCTGGCTCTGGCACTCATCAATATTGCAATTATTGACTCTGCCCATGGAAAACAGTGTGTGTGTGTTCAATGTGCTGGTGACACCAGCAGGGAGGGGGCTGTGAACCCACTGCAGGACCTGCAGATCACCCAGAGCCTGAGGACCGTGGTGGGACAGAAAAAAAAAGCAGTTTGAAGGAGGGCAGGAAGGTCCTGACTGTACAACCAGACACCTGGGGAGGGCAGCAAGCCCCAAACCTGCAGAGGTTGGTTTTGGGGAGGCCCAGGGTGGCACAGGGATGCACAGAGGGGAGTAGAGAGGGAGGGTGGCCCCAGGACCAGCATGGCCACACCCGTGGGAAGATGTGGAGTGGCTGGTGTTGGTTCAAAGACAGCAGGGAAATCCATGCTAGAAAAGCAGCTCTTGGAGAAACGTTGATGAGGCTGGAGTTGTTTGGCTTAAAGCAGCTTTGGGGATGAAAACAGCCTTCAAACACCCAAAATATGCAGATGTTAAAGGCGTGAGATGTTCTCCATTGCTGAGGGGAGGAGACACCAGGGGTTGCAACCAGAGGGGTTCATGTTACCCATTAAGGAGTCATTTCATGGTGGCAAGTTGATGAGAAAATCCATGGTCCTTTCCAACCCTGCTGCTCCAAGTGCCTCTGAACCTACAGCCACAAAGCCCTGGAATGTCCTCCCATCGGGCACTGACCCCCTGTGTCACTGGGGCAGAGAGACAGCTCTGCTCTATAGAGTGGGTTTAATGAGTTGATCAGGTCTCTGTGACCAGGTTTTGGGGGGGGTTGGTTTAAATCTACCCCCTGCTTTCCCCACAATGGGACACTGGCCAGGATTGTTCCCTGAAGGAAGAACAAGGGAGGCATATTCCCATTCGCTGCATTTGGTGACTCCTTGGTGAATCTGCAGGTCAGCAGGAGCTGCTGAGGGGCAGATCTGAGTCACTGGGAAATGCTCAGGTCATGGCAGGGGCTGGGGGAGGTGCCAGTGGGATGGGCAGGAGAAATCCAAAATCCAGACTCCTGCACAGGACAGCACTTCCCAGCCTTGTGTGGGAAGGATGAGTTTATCCAGGGCCATGAGATTGCTGCTCATCAAAAAGGAATCAGAAGAACCCAGGCAGCATCCAACCATGGATCTCCTCAGAGCTCCATCATTCCCTTGGGATCAGGACTTTAAATACACACTGTTTCCCATGGGACACAGGGCTGGGAACAAAAGAGAAGTCACACTGATGTGGAGGACAAGCTTGTGCCCTCTAATGACTAGGGAGGAAATCTCCACCCAGGAACACTCCTGTCTCCTTCCCAGCAGCCTGGGCTGAGAACCTGCAGGCATTCAGGACAGGTGACAGCAACCCTGGCAACATCCAGCCTTTCCCTCTCTGCCCAGCACATCCCCAGCCAGGAGAGAACACAGGGACAAACAGCCCAGTTGGATATGTTTGCCTCCCCACCACCCTGGGGTGAACTTTGTGAGCCTTTCCTGCAACACTCCCAGCAGAAAGGGATGGCTGTGTGTAGCTCCTGACTGCTGCTGCTGGAGGGATGTGCTCATCCTCCTCGTGGATGCATTTTGGACGGGAAGATCTCTAGCAGTGAGAGCAAACAGCATTCCAGGCATTTCACCAATGCCTTCAGCAGGACCAGGAGCCAGCCTGGAAATATTCCTCAGACTGGTGCACAAAGCCACACTGAGTATTTGTAGCTGGATTCCTCATAGGATGTTTCTTTGCTTTCTTTTTAATTCCACTTTTTTTCTTCCAGGACTGTTCTCTAAAGGCATGGAACAGCTCAGCTGAGGTTCCCAGGAGCTGAAGGGCATATCCAGATCCTCTGCCTGTTCCCCAGAGTGGCCAAGGGCCTGGACACAACAGGCATCCTCAAGGCTTTTAGGAAGGATTTGGTGTGTTAGGGAGGATTTACTGCTTTTGTGTCAGGTTCAGTCTTGAAGGCTCTGCCTGTTTGGGTTCTCAGTGGTGAGGAATCAACCACTGGGTTACTGTGAGGTTGTGAGAGCATCTGCCAAGCCACAGGTATCTTGGGAACATCTCAGGGGTCAGACCATGGCAGAGTTGGGCAGCTCCTGGTTTCAGCCTCTACCACATGGCAGGACCTGCTCCCTGTGCCCCCAGGGATGAGTTTTCTTTCTTTTTTTTTTTGCTGCTGGAGGGGAACAAAGCCACAGCCCCAGAGCTGTGCAAGAGACACGGGATGCCACCACCCTGACAAAGCACATCTCAGCACTAGCACGAGCCTTGGAGCTCAGCAGCTTTCAACACATCCTCAGACCACTGTAAGTGCATGAAAACCATCCTAAAACCCAGTCAAGCTGAAAATAATTCCCCATAAACTAGGGAAAACTTTCTGCTGCCATCCTGCTCCTGTCCCCACTGAAGCCAGATCTCCTGCAAAGCCCCCCAAGCAAGTGTGGGAAACCTCCCCATTCCCCAGGCAAGGCTGGAGGCTGAAAGTCCAACAACTGCTCCAGGATGAGATCGGCCACAGTCCTGGACCAGCTGAGGTTTGCCAGGGGAAGTGGAAGGCCGTAAAATGACCAGAGGGTTGATATTACATTTATATATATCTCTCTATGTCTATATTCACACACACATGTTCATATGTGTCTGTATATATACGGACATGTACACACACACACACCATAGACACACTATGCATAGATCTGCCACCTGCCACTATTTATAAGGGTTTGATTCATGAGAAAAACAACTCTGCCCACAAAGCATCTTCCTTGATTAATCAAAAAAACCCAAACTTGCCAACAGAGATCTTCCTTGATTAATCAGAAAAACAAACTTGCCGACCTTCCAATCCCTACTAAAACTCAGCAAATAAACCCTTTAAGCTTTGTTTTCCTGGTTGCATGAAGGCACTTTCTGATGGTGTGAAGCAGCAGTTTGTTAAAAACTCTGTGACTGCAACGATTCCCATCACATCTTGTAGCAAGTGCTACACAGGCACCGGTAGGATGCAGTGTCACTGCTCGCTCCTGCTCCGGAGAGTTGGAGCAGATTGGCTTTTTGCTTCAGAATAAAAGATGAAACCTCCAGGGCTGTGCTGGTTTTGGGGCCCCTCTGTGTGAGACAGTCACTGTGTTGCTGCCCCATGAGCTGATGTGGGTGCCAGCTCCTGGCTCACATCATCGAACAACGATGCCAATCCAGGCAGGACAGGAAGGTCCATCCAATATGTCAGCTGTTTCCTTATTGAGGGATCAGAAATTAATTTGATTAAGGGTATTTAGTAACTAAACACTGCCTGACCAGCAGCACCCAGCCTGACCTCCCTCCTGAGCCACCAGCAGCTCCACTTCCCACCAGAGCGCATTGTCCAGTCTCTGCTGGGGTCTCTGGTAGCGACCGAAGGGCTGGGAGATGCAGAGGGGTTGCTGTTACTCACTGTAAGTTCCTGTTACTCACTGGAGGTTCCTGTTACTCACTGGAGATTCCTGTTACTCACTGGAGGTTCCCAGCTGGAGAACACATCGGAAACAGGGAAGAAATGTCCTTTGTTAACACACTGGAAGACAGCACTAAATTGGTCTGAAACTCCTTTTCTCTCTTGGTTTCCACACAAAAATTGCACCTGTGCCCAGCAAAACGAACACAAGGTAACGCCAAAACCAGAACCAAACCAAAATTACCCCCCTCTCATGCTGCCCCCGCACCAATTCCACAGAGTTATATCCACACAGATGTCTTTCCATCCTTACTGCTTGAGCTCCCTTTCTCCAGGCAGGCCTTGGGTTTAGCACCTTGTTTCTCCTGGGCGGTGTTGGCCCTGTTCTGCTCCACCACCGTGCCCCCCGAGGCGGGACTGCTGGTCCTGGAGGGCTGTGTGTTGGCCTGGGTGCTGCTGTAGCTCTGGAAGGCGATGTCCAGCTGCTCCTGCGCCACCCGCAGGTGTTTGTGCAGGGTGGACAAATCCGCCGGGAGGTTCTCGTCGGGGCTGGTGCACTGCTGCTCCTGAGCCACGTTAGCCAAGTTCTGCTCGTGGGCCATCAGGCTGTTGGGGATCTTGGTGGACTTCTCTGACTTCACCACCAGGTTGTACTCGGGAGGGCAGGAGATGTTCTTGGGGTAGGCGTAGTTGTAGGGGGGCTGCCTGAAGCTGTTGATTTTCCGGTTGCGGATGGCGTCGCGGATGGTGCCGAAGCCCAGGTGGAACATCTCGCACATGTTGAGCAGCAGGCACAGGCAGCTCACCACGTACATCACCAGCAGGAAGATGGTCTTCTCCGTGGGCCGCGACACGAAGCAGTCCACGGTGTGAGGGCACGGCAACCTGTCGCAGACGTAATACGCCTCCACCTCGAAGCCGTAGAGCAAGTACTGCCCTATCAAAAAGCAAACCTCGAAGGAAGCTCTGGTGAGGAGCTGGAAGACGTAGATTTTCATCAGTCCCTCTTGCTGGATGCGCCTCCTCCCGTCGTGCTTCTGTTGCTCCTTGCACTTGGGCTTGGCTTTGGCCTTGTCGTGCTCCGCCGCGTCGTCGGAGATCATGGGCTCCTCCTCGTCGGCCTCCATCGCGTCCTCCATGTTGCGCACAGCCTGCCAGTTCAGGGCAAACTGCTTCTTCTTCTTGAAGCCCTTGAACTTCTTCTCCTCCTCGGCCGAGCGAGCGATCCTGTGGATGGCGTAGCCCAGGTACATGACGGAGGGCGTGGAGATCATGATGATCTGGAAGACCCAGAACCTGACGTGCGACAGCGGCGCGAAGGCGTCGTAGCAGACGTTGTCGCAGCCCGGCTGCTTCGTGTTGCAGGTGAACTTGCTCTGCTCATCGGAGTAGATGGACTCGCCCCCCACCGCCGTCAGGACGATGCGGAAGACGATGAGCACAGTGAGCCAGACCTTCCCCACGAAGGTGGAGTGGTTGTGAATCTCTTCTAGCAGGCGGGTTAGGAAGCTCCAGCTCATGTTGGTCATAAGGGCTACTCAGTTATAACCTGCAGGAAAAGGGGGAAAGAAAAAACAGAGTTATGAAGGCACATCTTGTATCACCAGTAGCGAGGCCAGAAGGACCAGAGGAGTTATTGTCCCCTTGTGCTGGGCAGTGGTGAGGCCACAACTCAAATTTTGGGCTCAGTTTTGGGCCCCTCATGACAAGAAAGATATTGAGGGGCTGGAGCATGTCCAGGGAAGGGAACAGAGCTGGGGAAGGGGCTGGAGCAGCAGGAGCTGCTGAGGAAGCTGGGAGGGGCTCAGCCTGGAGAAAAGGATGCTCAGGAAGGATGTTCTGTCTCTCTCGACTCCCTGACAGAAGAGGGAAGCTCTAGGGGGTCAGGCTCTGCTCCCAGGGAACAAGGGATAGAACAAGGAATGGCCTCGAGTTGTGCCACAGGTGTTTCAGATTGGATGTCAGGGAAAATTTCTTCCCTGAAAGGATGGCCAGGCATTGGAACACACTGCCCAGGGAAGTGGTGGAGTCACCACCCCTGGAAGGATTTTAAAGGTGTGTAGATGTGGCAGCTGGGGACATGGTGGTTTAGTGGTGAACATGGCAGTGCTGAGTTAAGAGTCAGACTTGATGATCTTACAGGTCTTTTCCAACCTGAATGATTCTATGGGATAAACTCTTTCTTGCACACCATGGGTTCAATGGCCTGAGCTGAAAGCAGGAGCAGAGGATGCTGCCCAAGTCACAGAGACATGCACTGCTGGAACATCTTTCACTAGCAAACCCACAAGAATGGAAAGAATCACCAAAAGAATGGGAATATTTATGTTTACAAGCCGACAGCCCTTTTAAGTCCCTTTCAAAAAAACAAAACAAAACTTTAATCAAATGCAGACTGTTTCAAAAATAAACCTTGAAGAAGCTTTCAAGAGAAAACCGTGCATTTATTAGAAGACCCGGACAGCTGGGGAGGAAGAGCTTGTAATAACCATTCTGTGTTTAGCTCATCTTGCAGTGGGGCCTCAGCCCCAGCTCCTTGGGTGACCCCAGGCCGCACCAAAAGCCCTGACAGATACCTGGAGGTGACTGACAGAAAAAGCATCTGGACCCAGAGAGCACTGGAGCAAGAGAAGAGAGAAGAGAAAGGGACTGTTGTCCATACAGAGAAAGAGTGTGGATGGACATCAACCTTAACCATTCATGAGCATGGCTGAAGGGGGGGAAGATCCAGGGAGGGAAAATGATCACAGAATCACAGAAACCCATAATTTTGGGGGTTGGAAGGGACCTTAAAGATCATGTAGTTCCAACCCCTCGCCATGAGCAGGGGCACCTTCCGCTAGTCCAGGTTGCTCCAAGCCCCGTCCAACCTGGCCTGATGATACCATGAGCCTGGCCCCAACTTGGCCTTGCACCACTGGAGACAGAAAACTATGCCAGAGGGTTTCCAAAGCCCAAAGCCAGGCTTTGATCCCACCTCCCATGCCAGGCACAGGGTGGGAGCAGTCATGAGCTCGGCCCCGCACGGGAGCAGGAAGGGAGACGTGCCTTGGTCCATTCTCCACCCCAAACCTTTCTGGAATGTGGCTTTGCTGCTCCTCAGGATGGGAGCCAAGCAGGGCTGGTTTGCCCCAGGAGGCAGCCCCATCCCACCCTCGAGATGCAGCGAAATTCCTGCGCTGTCGAGGGCTCTCCAGAGCAGGCAGATGGAATTTTCTAACCCAGCTATTTCGAGATCAAACAAATCCTCTGTGAACCCAAACCCCTGAGTCTTCACACGCCAGGCTGGGCCTGTGGGAGTGCTCTGCAGCTGGTGTTGTTCCTGTCCTGCAGCTGGAGAAACTGAGGCAGGGAGAACTTCTGGAAAATAAGCCAGAAGAAGAGGTAGGGAAGTTCTCCTCTCTGCCCTCATCTTAACCTGGTGAAGAACAACAGCCCTCAAAGCTGCTGGGAGCAGAATTTCCATCTCCCGCCCCAGAAGTGATGCCTTGGACCCAATTTACAGAAACACTGGGCAGGTGGGACAATTCAGCCCCTGCAGAGCGTGGAAAATGACCCCAACAGAGCTACTCATTATTTATTGAGGAAATTGGGAGTATTTAGGAGTTATATATGAAGACATCCCCTTTGAGTGCCTTTTGTTTTGCTTCCTACAGTGGATACACCCTAAAGTGTCTTTAACCCTTTCTCTGTTGGGTTCTCATTCAGAGATGGGCGAAATGGGGTGTTAAATGATTTGTAGGATAAATTTGGGCACTCAGCCAAGCTCCAGCTGAGGAAGGGCTGGGAAAGGAAGACCCTGCTGGGTGTGGGACACGGTGCATCTGTCTGTGGAGCATCCGGGTCTGCCCAAGGCTTGGAGGCACATCAGTATCACCTGCTGAGCCCCCACCAGCTCCCACCTGCACCCCCAGCAAACTGCAAGCCTCAAATTGTCCTTAAAGATGCACTTCAAGCATCCTGGAGAGCAGTTCACTCCAAATGCAGTGCTCACCTAAAGGCTTCCTGAAGTCCACGCCAAGGATAATTTCCCATTTTGAGCTGTTACTCAAAGACACAGTTCCCAAAGATCCAGCTGTTTGCTGGGGCAGGGAGGCTCTGCCCAAGGTCAGTGATGGCTTTTGGAGTAAATATTCAAGTTTTGAACCTGCATTTGTCAGGGTTATTGGCAAAGCACCCACTGTCTCCTCTGGGAGACACGTTCTAGAAAGGAGCAGCCAACTGCGTTGGTTCTAAACACTCCCAAACCTCCTGAGTCAAGGAAGAGGAAAGACAAAGAGCAGAAATGATGAGCTCTTGCTTTGAGAAGACCATCTCTGGCCGCCAGGTGCTGGCCCTGCCACTGCAGCTCAGCCCTCTGTGCACATCTGGATCTGCAGGAACATCAGCAGGAAACAGCCACCAGCTGTTTCTGCGCCCCTGGGACCCCTCTATGTGTGGTCACACCTGGATTTTACACTCCTGTGTGCCCACCCACCCTCCTGGCATCGTGTTTGAGAGCAGGAGCTGGAGGAAATGAGTTAAAACTCTCCTACAATCAGTTCAGTTAAACTTCCAGTGCTTTTTGTGGCTCAGTGGCTGCCCAGAGAGGGGGTGGATTCCCCATTCCTGGAGGGTTTTAAGGTGAGCTTGGCCGCGGCACTGAGTGCCATGATCTGGTAAAGGGACTGGAGTTGGCCCAAGGGTTGGACTTGATGATCGCGGAGGTCTTTTCCAACCCATTCTATGATTCTGTGATTCCAAAGACCATACTATGAGATTTCAGTGCCTTTAATTGCTTGGGTGGGGATTAGTTTGGGATTATCCATGATAACCTGGGATAAATTACAAAGCAAACAAGCTTCCAAGGAAAGATTTGTTCACAGTGCTGATGAACAGGATGGTACTAGGAAAAGACTGTGTCTTTTCACAGTGCCAACTAGAAAAGCACAAAAACTGGAATTTTGCATCTTTCCATGTGCTTGTGTGAGATCCAAGCAGTGGGAAAGTTACACAGACTGGGAAAAAAACCCCCAAACCTGTGTGAATCTGCAGCAGGTAGATGGATTAGATGGTTCATCTACCAAAGAAAGGACTCACCATCCCTCTGGCTTTGAAATCCATTCATTCAGTCATCCATCTTCACACCACATTAGCTGACACACAGTGTATGAAATGCACTCAGGGCACAAGTTTCACTCCCAAACAGCTGCCCAGGAGGAACTGGGCTGCTCAAACCACCAACAATACTCACAGTGGTCAAAATTGGTACAGAAATGAGCTGTCAGCTCGACATTCCCACCACAATGACTTCCCCAAACCCACTGACTCCTCTACACAGTCACAACTGTTAGAACAGGCAAAACTTTAAAACTGAGTTTAAATTAAACCAGAGGGTGAAAAAAAACCCAACCTAAATCTGTGCTAGCTGATTGTCCTCCCTTTCCTCACGGTTTCCACGCCGTTGCTTAAACTTCAGGGGAAAACAACGGGGGAAAATCGACTTACAGAGACATGGTGGTTCTGGCCGTGGCTTTCCCTCCTCCACCGACATTCCTGTGCCGTGCCCTGGATAAGCTCCCGCTGCTCGGTCCAGCCGTGCCCCAGCGGCTGCACGGGGAGCTCCGGGCGGGGATTTAAGGCGCTGTCAGACCCCGCCCCTGTGGCACCCCCGGACCCCCGAGCGCGATCCCCCCGCGGCTCCCGGCCCTCCTTCCCTCGAGGAGGAGGGAAGGTGTTGGATAAATCAAGGGGGCACTGGTTGGTTTGGAATCCAAACAAGCCGCCGGGGCTGGTTTTAGGAACGCTGCCTGGAATTTCGCTGCGGAGACGGTTGGAAGGGAATTAATAGAGTCGGCTTGTGGCGCTGGTAACAGATTTGCGAGGCAGAGAGAGCACGACTAACGGGGAACATGTGGAAAACACATTTTGGCCAAGGTTCCTTGGCTGTTGGGGTGGGGAAAATATAATAATACAATAATAAATAATAATAAAATAATAAATAATAATAAAATAATAAAAAATAATAAAAGAGGAGGGAAGGCTCATAAGTGGGAAAACCTGCCCTGGAGCTCCTGCTTTGCTGCTCCCCCAGGCAAGGCTGTCCCAGAAGGAGGTGGTGCTCTTCTCCAAGCTGGTGGACCCTGAGCTTGGCCGTGGCACTGAGTGCCATGATCTGGCAAAGGGACTGGAGTTGGACCAAGGGTTGGACTTGATGATCTCGGAGGTCTTTTCCAACCCAATCCATTCTACGATTCCATGATCATTCGTCAGAATATTTTAAATTTAAAACTAATCTCTGCTGAGGGCAGAGGAACCCTGAGATGAGCTCAGTTGGTTAAAACTTGGTTGTAATAATGCCAAAGTCATGGGTTCAATCCCCTGTGTGGGCCATTGACTTAAGAGTTGGACTCGATGATCTTGTGGGTCCCTTCCAACTCAGAATAGTCT
This sequence comes from Sakesphorus luctuosus, assembly GCA_013396695.1. Taxonomy (NCBI): domain Eukaryota; kingdom Metazoa; phylum Chordata; class Aves; order Passeriformes; family Thamnophilidae; genus Sakesphorus; species Sakesphorus luctuosus. Next base: position 66,516 of record VWZD01008000.1, on the reverse strand, counting down.
GTGGATGGAGCAGAGAGCAGGTGAAGGGAGGGGAAAGGGGTTTGAGCACCAACAGAGACTTTTTTGCTTCTTTGCAGAAGAAATGATTAAAAAGAAGCAGGGTGGGAATGTCTGTGAAGCCTAAGGTGGTTTTCAAGAAGAAAACCTCCATCCTGATGGTCCAAGGTTCATCCCTTGTCCCTGCTCCATCCATGGGGAGCTTTGGCATTGCCATCCCAACAGGAATCAGGGTCTGAGTATCCACTGAGATGGAAATGGAGAGTCAAGGCAGAAAGTCAGTCCGAGGGATGGAGAAAGAAGCAAGAGCAGCACCAAGACATGAAAAGGATCAGATCCAGTGTCTGAGGGCATAAAGCATGGGAAGATGTGCATTTCATTTAAGGGGAAGCTTGGAAACCACAGGGTTTATCAGCAGCTTCCATCCCTGGTCCTGGACAAACATTCATCCCTGGAAAAAACAGGATACTCATCCTGCTGTCAGACCTCTGGTTTCCCAAAGAGCCTGAATGGCTGTGGAAGGGCAATTCCTGCTCACTGGAGCATCTGGCACCAACTTCCCTCAAGGCTTTAAGTTATAAACTAATTAGGCATAGACAGAGAGAAGTTAATTCACTTCTGTTTGGAATTGGTCACCTAAGACAGGCAAGTGGAAAAGCCCTATTAGCAAAGTCAGGTGTAGGGATGAACACACCCCCAGGAGAATAAGGGACACCAGGTTTGGGGAGGGTTTGGGGGACATTAGCATCTACAGGAGTTAAATTATCCCAGTTTATCCCAGCTCTGTCTTCATGCATCAACTTCAGCACATGGCACAGCAACAACTTGAACTCTCAAAGGAGAGAGGGAGCTGGTTTTGGAGGAGTGCCGGGTCCTGCCGTCCTGCCCTTTGGCCACCCCAACCCCTGCAGTACTCCAGGCTGGGCACAGAGTGGCTGGAGAGCAGCCAGGCAGAAAGGGACCTGGGGGGACTGAGGGACAGGAAGCTCAAGAGGAGCCAAGAGTGTGGCCAGGTGGCCAAGAAGGCCAATGGCATCCTGGCCTGGATCCAAAGTAGCGTGGCCAGCAGGCCCAGGGCAGTGAGCCTTCCCCTGGACTCTGCCTTGGGGAGGCCACACCTTGAGTGTTGTGTTGAGTTGTGGGCCCCTGAGTTGAGGCAAGAGATTGAGGGGCTGGAGCGGGGCCAGAGAAGAGCAAGGAGGCTGGAGAAGGGAGTGGAGCACAAGTGCTGTGGGGAGAGGCTGAGGGAGCTGGGGGTGTTTGTGCTGGAGAAAAGGAGGCTGAGAGGTGACCTCAGCACTGTCTGGAAGTGCCTGAAGGGAAGTTGTGGCCAGGTGGGGGTTGGTCTCTTCTCCCAGGCACTCAGCAATAGGACAAGGGGGCACGGGGGGCTCAAGCTCTGCCAGGGCAAATTGAAGTTGGAGATGAGAAAAAACTTCTTTGCAGAGAGAGTGCTGAGGGATTGGAATGGGCTGCCCAGAGAGGGGGTGGATTCCCCATCCCTAGAGGTTTTTCAAGTGAGCTTGGCCGTGGCACTGAGTGCCATGATCTGGTGACGGGACTGGAGTTGGCCCAAGGGTTGGACTTCATGATCTCAGAGGTCTTTTCCAACACAATCCATTCTATGATTCTGTGATTCTATGATTCTATCTCCAAAAACTCCTCAGCCTGCCTGGAGATCTCCCAGAGGGATCCCTCTGAGAGGATGAAAACATGCACAAGCTGAGGTCACATTATCCCTGCGTGTTCCTGGAGTTGGGTTTGGCCTCCAGCACTCTGGGGCAGGGATCTCCTACCCCTGGAGACACTGTGGTGGGTCACCTCGTGGTCACCTCCAAGGGGCCACTGGATGGTCTGTGGGTTCATCCCCCACAAGCAGGGACCCCACATCTTCTAGCACATCCCACCACCTCCCAAAAAACAAGCCCTGTGAGACCCATCAGACCTGAGGGGTGGCCACCAAGATCTCCTTCCCATCAAAGAACTCTGGTGAAACTCCCACCCGCTCCAGCTGGTGCAGGGTGGAGCTGTGGAGAAATATTATTAGTTATTTAAAAATAACCAGCTGAGAACAAGTCCCAGGCTCTGCAGGACTGCAGGCAGCAGCTCAGAGATAAAAGGCAGCTCAGAGTGGTCCCGGTCCTGTGGGTCACACAGATTTTCCAGGCCCTTTGCTTTCTGGCCATGGGGGTTTATTTATATACACAGCAGTCGTGTCTGGTGGAAGGTTTTTGGGGCATCTGTGCTGCAGGCAAGCCAGGCAACATCTGCTCCTGCTCCAGCTGAAGCCCAACAGCTTCAGCCATCCCACTGGCAGGGAGTGAGTAGTTCCCATCACCCATCCATCACCCAGGGAAGGAGGCAGAAGGCTGGAGGCAGAGCCATAAATGAATGCACATGGAAAACCCACCCCTGCAGCATCCCATGTCCTCAGCTGATTGCTTGGCCTTGGGAAAGGGGGATAAAAGAGAGGAGACAGAGGGGAAAGGATGTGATGAAGCCTTGTATAATTCTTGCTGCTGGGAGTCACCTCTCCAAGTCACCTCTGCCCCAGGCACTGTTTGTGTTTCAGAGCAGAGATCTCTACATATTTATTTAAATGTCCTATTGAAATAAATAAGTGCTGTCACTAAGGATAATGAGACCTGGTAAAACATCTCCCTGCTACATCAGTGCTGAGTAGGGACCATAATTATCCACCCTGAGCATGAACCTCCAAAGCTCTGTCCTGGATTGTGCTGACAGCTCAATTTTTTTCTCTAATTTTTCCCTTTTGGATATTCATTTCTTCAGTTTTTAAACTAAACTAAATGAAGATAAGCATCTTTGTGCAAGTGATAGGCCTGTTTTTAAATCATGACCCAGGAATCAACATCACTGACTTGAGACAAATGTCACAGAACTGAAATAAATATGGAATTTCCAGTTTTACCTTTCTGGAAATTTAATGTGTGAGAAGCAAAAGTGTTTGAACACCACAAATGAGGGCAAAGACTGGAGGAGCAGCTTTAAATCTTATCTTTTGCTCTTGGATTAACTTCCCTAACCTTTTCTCCCTGGCTTTCAGATGTGGGATGCAGGATGAATCCTCACCCTTGGTGGCTGGGGGTGACATCCACTTTGAAAGAGTTTTGTGATGGAAACCACGGCAAAGATCCTGCTGAAAAGGAATATTGGACTTGGGAAATATTGTCATCTTTTCTATAGTCTTAAGGTCCACTGGGTTGTGTTATTATTTGACATTTGTAGTGGCTCATTCCCAGGCAGTGCTCAGTTTGTAGGACCAGGTAAAGCTGCAGAGAAGCCCAGAATGGTTTGAGTTGAAAGGGACATCAAAGCAGTTCCAAGCCCCTGCCATGGGCAGGAACACCTTCCACGAGACCAGGCTGCTCAGGCCAGAGGTCCAAGTGTGTATCCCACTGGGGCATCTTCAGCTCTGCCTTCCATTTCCTGGTGGGAATGAGGCCACCAGCACCCATTGGAGCCCCTTCTCCATGCCTGGAGTCTCCAGAGCCTTTGGCAACCCAAGGACCCAAGTTGTGTCACTGTGCTGGTGACATGGGGGCTGCACTGGGGGCTCAGTGTCTCTTGTGTTGAGGTGCTGTGGGACTTCCTGAAGGGAAGGTCTGGCCAGGTGGGGGTTGGTCTCTTCTCCCAGGCACTCAGCAATAGGACAAGGGGGCACGGGGGGCTCAAGCTCTGCCAGGGCAAATTGAAGTTGGAGATGAGAAAAAAATTCTTTGCAGAGAGAGTGCTCAGGCATTGGAATGGGCTGCCCAGAGAGGGGGTGGATTCCCCATCCCTGGAGGTTTTTCAAGTGAGCTTGGCCGTGGCACTGAGTGCCATGATGTGGTGACGGGACTGGAGTTGGCCCAAGGGTTGGACTTGATGATCTGGGAGGTCTTTTCCAACCCAATCCATTCTATGATTCCAGAAAGGACAGAAGCAACACAGTGGGATAGAACTTGGGTTTATGTGCCATGCCTTGGGCCAGCTCTTGTTCCCAGCCACAGAAACATCCCCTTTCCTCAGAAACCATCACAATTTTGTGTGTGTTGGCATCAAGGACAACTGTGGATGTCCCAGGGACCTGTCCAGGAGCTGAAAGCAGAGACAGGAGGGAGCAGGTGGGAATGGCCCCAGTGCTGCCCCACTCAACCGTGCCAGCCAAGGACTCCCAGGTTCCTTTTCCATCCCACCACACTCCCAACTGAACACAGGAAAACAACTCAGTTGTGCAAAATTCCCTCCATCACAGAGAGCTTTGGTTGTTCTCCAAGATATGGGACTAATCAGGGCTCACATCTGAAGAACTCAGCCAAAACCTTAACTCTCCTAAAGAAACCACTTTACAGGCAGCAGGACAAGCTGTGCCAGGGCCTGTTGCTGGAATCTGCTTCATCACAAACCTCTGTGTGGACTTTTCAGGACAGTGGTGACAACAATCCCAATGCCATTTGAATGTCAGAAAGATCAGGTTTCTTCCTATTCATCACTGGGTTGATTTTCACCCTGCTGGATGAAGCCAGAAAGGTTTTGATCTGGATCAGGATGATGTGGTTGGTCTCTGGCTCTTTGCAAGGACCAAACAGAGAAAACCTGGTCTCACACATTTTTCCAGAGCCTTTGGGGATTTTGGCTGCATAACAAAGGCTGTTTGGACATGAGGTGAAGGCTGTTTTCTTTTGTGCACTCTGCAAATGTAAACTCTGAAATTCCACGAAATTTGGACCATGGTTGTGCCTTAATGAGTCCAGAAGATAGGTCAGAACATCAACAATGCAACAATGTGAAGTTTGCATTGGTTTGTGCCTGGAGGAAAAACCTGACACTGTCAGCAGAATGAATAACTTTTCTGCTGGAAAACAGGGAAAGGTTCCCTTTGGATATCACTGACTGATGACCACAGAAAGGTAAAAGCCCTTCACTTTGAAAAGGAAAAAAATAATCTGACATGATTAGAACCAATAAGATTTACATTCCAAAGCACAAAAGCCCAGAGGAAGCATTTAAATCCAGGCTGGAGGGCAGGAGGGATTTATTGCAGCCCTTCCCAGCTGAAACTTTCGCTGTGGTGGACACATTCTTGAGATAAATTTCAGTGTTGAGAAAAAACACCTGTTTTTCTCAGAAGGGAACATTTCTGCTGAAGTTTTCAAGGTGGGGAGATAACACAGGGCAGGTGCTGAAAGGTGCCAAGAAGGGACTCACGGGGAGCACCAGGACGTGGCTCAGCAAAGCCCTTTATAGCATTTTTTCCCTGTGTCTATTCCTGCTCCAGAGAAAACAACTGCCTCGATAGCCAGAAGTCAAATGGAGCAATTATTCCCCTTCTCTATTTGCTTCCCTTTCCTGAAGTGGCTGGAGGAGCAATGGGAATGAAAGGCCAGTCCAGCCACGCCTGTCGGGGTCATCCCTGGCATTGGAGCTGCCCAAGTTCCTCCTGCAAACCCACCGTGGCTCCCTGAGCTCTCATAACAGGAAACAATAAACTTTCCAGCCTGTGAAGCCAAGCCAGGCTTGACTTGCTCCAGACCTTCCTGAATTTGTACAAAAGAGTGAAAAAAAAAATTAAAAAATTCAATTAAAACCAGAGGAAATCCATCCTCTGGTGAAACCACCCACTGCAAAGTTCATGGCACGTCATCTCCTCTCACCCTGCTCCATGTGGACATTCCTCCATCCACAGTTCACCCAGCAGAGGAAAAAGGTCAGGGTGCATGGGAAACGTTGGGGAATGCTGGAAACAAAAGGCAAACGGACACATTTTTGGCGCCTTCAGAAAGGTGTGAGGGGGTTTTTTTCCCTTTTATCCTGACACCTGTGGCTGGGCAGGGATGGTGTGTTGGGAGGGAGCTTGGAAGAGCCCCAGGAAAAGGGGGCAGGAGAGGTTGGAAGCTCAGCCACAGCTTCTGGGCTCCATTCAAGAGCTGCTGGGTGAGGGCCCTGACTGTTGCCAAGTGGATAAAAGGAACATTTCCCCCTATTTTTCAGCTGCATTGAAAACCATATTCCCAGTTTCAGTGCAGGAAGAGGGAATGGGGTGGGAGCAGCCAGAGACACCTCAGACAAAGCTTGAGGGTAAAGGCAGCAACCCCCAAAGGGAATGGGGAGCAGTTGTGTCCTCTGTGGATCCACACAAAGCCCAAAAAGCACAAGAAGGATGTGGGTCTGCTGGAGCAGGTCCAGGGGAGGCCACGGAGATGCTCCAGGGCTGGAGCTGCTCTGGAGCCAGGCTGGGAGAGCTGGGGGGGGTCACCTGGAGGAGAGAAGGCTCCAGGGAGACCTGACAGCCCCTTCCAGTGCCTAAAGGGGGCTTATAAAAAGGAGGGAGAGAGACATTTTATATGGGCAGAGAGTGACAGGACAAAGGGAATGGTTTTCATTAATCAGCAACACCTTCCACCAGCCCAGGCTGCTCCAAGCCCCATCCAACCTGGCCTTGGACACTTCCAGGGATGGAGCAGCCACAGCTTCTCTGGGCAACCTTTGCCAGGGCCTGCCCACCCTTCCAGTCAGGAATTCCTTCCAAATACTCCATCTAACCTGCCCTCTGGCAGTGGGAAGCCATTCCCTCTTGTCCTCCCCCTCCATCCCTTGTCCCCAGTCCCTCTCCAGCTCTCCTGGAACCCCTTTAAGGCACTGGAAGGGGCTCTCAGGTGTCCCTGGAGCCTTCTCTTCTCCGGGTGAACAATCCCAATTCTCTCAGCCCTTCCTCATAGAAGAGGAGCTCCATCCCTATGGTCACCCTTGTGACCCTCCTCTGGTCTCCCAAAGCCACCACCCAGCACTTTGGGCAGTGTTCTGTCTGCAGGAGCTGAGGTGAAGCTCAGGCAGCAGCACTTGTAAGGTAAGACATAATCTTATCTTAACCATGATATCCAAGACACCAAACCTCTCTGAGAATCCCATCACTTATTCCTTGGACATCTCTTTCCCAATATTTTGGCTTTGGAGGAGCCTCTGACTTGCCAGGTCAGATAGAGCTGTAACAGTGAGGCTGCTCCATGATCCGAGCGTTATGCAAATGGGGACAAGGGTTGGCAAGAGCTGCCAAGTCCTTCCTCCACCACAGAAACCCAACCCTGCCCCAGATAAACTCTGCTGCAGACCTGCCAATCACCCCAAATCACCCCTGAGCTCAGCCCTGGATACCTGGACACCAGAGTCCTCCTCACTGTAAAAACTCCAACATCAGCTTCTAAAGGATAGTGAGGACAAGAAGTTGCCCAGGGAGGTTGTGCACTCCCCATCCCTGGAGGTGTTCCAGGCCAGGCTGGATGGGGCTCTGAGCACCCAGAGATAGTGGAAGGTGTCCCTGTGCATGGCAGGGTGTTAGAATGAGATGGTCTTCAAGGTCCCTCCCAGCCCCTACGATTCTATGAAGACAAGAAAGCAAATGCCAAAGCAAAAGTCCCAGAGATTTAGATGTGACTCTCTGGCCCTTTTCCACATTGTTTAATGAAACATAAACATAGTTAAAAGGAAAACAGAGACTCAAATGGGATAAATGAGGAAGCAAAAGGGCTGGATGTGCTCCTGCCAACTGTTCTTAGATAACAGAGAAAACAGAAAATAGAGGAAAAAAGGAAACATTATTACCACAAGTGCTTTCCTACCCTTCTGGCCGGGATCCCAGCACGACTGGGGATATTCCTGCTCTGCTCACCCAAACACCCCCTTACACCACTAATTATTCATTCTCAAAACCAGTAATAAATGCCCCCTTAGGTAATTATGCACAGATTTAATGATAGCCAAGTTTTCATGCAGGAAAGAGGAGGATGAGGGAGGAATGGGAGGTGGTGGGTGAGGGACACGGTACCTTCCCCAGAGCCCTGGGATGGAGCATCGGCGAAGCTCAGCCGGTCTGATCCGAAGGGGAGCTCGGGCTGGGAAAGGGATGGAGCCTTCCTGGACGTGCTGACGTAGGTGGGCCCCCACCCACTGATGTTGGGGACGTCACAGCTCCTGCCTCACATCTGGAGCCACCAGGCCCCCCCATGCCAAGGAGGGAGACCACGTGTCTCGTCACCCCCAAAGCTTACAGGGCTGGAGGGGTGTGGGATCCTCTGGAGAAAGGGCGTGGGGTGGAGAAGGTGCCCCCAGGCTGGCATCCAGGTGGGATTGGGCCAGTCCCACCTGGCCCTGGGCCATGGAGCTCGAAGCAAAGGTTGACTCTGAGCCCCAGAGGTCCAAGTCCTTGGGCTTCCAGTGGGGCACTGGCAGCACCTTCTCCATCCACCTGCTCCACCACACTGAGCATGAGCATAGACCAGGCTGGGCAACCAACCAGCTGTCCAAACCTACCCCTCACCACCAAACCCACAGCACCATCACCAAAACCTACCCAGGACCACCAAACCCTAGACAGGCACCACCAAACCTGCAGCAGCACTACCAAATCATACACCACACCACCAAACCCACACCTGCACCACCAAACCCACACCTGCACCACCAAACCCACACCTCCACCACCGAACCTACACCTGCACCACCAAACTATACACCACACCACCAAACCT
>VWZD01008000.1:40801-57671 GCA_013396695.1 Sakesphorus luctuosus | reverse complement strand
ACCACCAAACCATACACCACACCACCAAACCCACACCTGCACCACCAAACCTACATCTGCACCACCAAAATGTACACCAGCAATACCAAACCTTACATCAGCACCAACAAAACCTACATCACCACTACAAAAACCTAAACCAAGCCCTCAAACCCTACACCAGCACCACTAAGTCCTATAACAGCACCACCAAACCTACACCAGCACCACTAAATCTACACCAGCACCACCAGAATATGCACCACGCCACCAAACCTATATCACCACTACCAAACCTACACCTCCACCACCAAAATCTACATCTGCGCCACCAAACCCTACAGCAGAACCACCAAGCCAATGGCAGCACCACAAAGATCTATATCACAACTCCAAACCCTACACCAGAACACCCAAATCCTACACCAGAACCCCCAAAACCTACACCAGAACCCCCAAACCCTACACCAGCACCTCCAAAACCTACAGTGGCACCAAACCTACACCAGCATCACCAAACCTATAGCACACTGGTCCTTGATACCCAGTTCCCTTCGTCCCATGCTGTGCCAGGGCAAAGGAGTCAGGAGGTCTGGGCTGCAACCAGGTGCCCTTAGAGGACCATTATGGGATGGAATCTTGCTCCCTGTAGCATTGCCCCCTCCCCAGACAGGATCCACTGAGTGGCCCCACTGCAGGAATGCACAATCACAGTCTGAATTCTTCATGAACACACCAGGTTGTGCAGGTCACAGAGTCACAGAATCCTTAGGGCTGGAAGGGACCTCTGGAGATCACCCAGTCCAACCCCCTGCCAAGGCAGGGTCACCTGGAGCAGGTGGAGCATGCCCAGGTGTGTTTGGGATGTCTCCAGAGCGGGAGACTCCACATCTTCCCTGGGCAGCTGTTCCAACCCTCTGCCACCCTCAATGTAAGGAAATTCTTCCTCATGTTGAGGTGGAACTTCTTGTCGTTTATTTTATGGCCATTTCTCCTCATCCTGTCCCTGGGCACCCCCAAAAAGGCCATCAGTGCTGGGGGGAACAGCCCCACTCGCTGCCCCTCACGCAGCAGCAGCAGGTTGTGCTCCCCCTGAGCACACTCTGCCTCCCAACAGGTTGCTCCAGGGAACGAGCAGCAATAAAAAGCTGGAGAGAAGAAAGGATAACATGGAATCCAGCTGTGAAAACAAAGATGAAATCCCTCTGGGCCTGCAAACCTCCCTTGGCCAACGTGCGGGAAAAACGGCGCCAACGCCAATTCCCCTCCCCACATCCATCCCACTGACAGTTTGTCATGAATGAGCTCTTTGGGGTGGAAGGGGAAGGAAGGAGGATGGAGGAGGAGGAGAAGGAGGACAGCCCTCCCATGCCTGTTACACAGTTCATGGCTGTGGGACCAAGCCAGAGATGCTTCAGTGCTTGGGGACCATCCACAACCTGAGACAAGAGCACAGCGAGATGAAGTTTCTCTTTGTCTCCATAAGAGTGGTCCTGGTGGCAGAGACCTTCCCAAGGGAGCACCAGGGGCAGGTTTTCCTAGAGAAAGGATTCCTACCCTGCTCACACCACCTCTGGGATGTGGGGGGGTTCCTGCTGCCAGGGCAGGGACCCCTGGCATCACCAGGCTTGAGTGTTTGGCTGGTTCCCAAGCAGGGCTGCCTGAAGCTCCACTGGGAGGCTGGGGATGGGACACAGAGGGTGTTACAGCCATGGTTTAATTCACAATCATACTAAATTCCCCCCATGATGTGCAGCAAGGCCCTTCCCAGGCTCCCCGTCTTGTGCTTGCGTTTCTTCCACACTTTTGGCCAGCCCAGACCTGGTTCAGCCTCTTCTGATAAGTTTAAAATGCTGGAGAAAGAGGGTGTTTAAGAAGAAACACCCTGATTCTCCCTCACTTTGTGGTAAGTCACCCTTAGAAATGCCAAGTCAGGGGCTCTGACCTCCAGGCAGCTTTTGGGGCGTGTCTAAGCTTGCTGCTGCTTATTTCTGTCCTCTTTGCTGTGGTGGTCCCTGGTTGGGCACCCAGCCCACCACAGTTTGGTGTTCCTGGAAACCCCTTGAGAACTTTCTGTGGTGAAAAGCTGCAATCAGTGACCCTGATTGAGCTCAGCCATGACCAGAAGCTGAGGAAAGAGGATGAAGTGGTGGGAGGCTCTTCTTGAAAGCTCACTCTTTCCATCTCTGGTCCTTTCCCTCCCTTCCTCTCCAAGTCATCCTCTCCTAAGCCTCCAGACACAAATAATGAAGAAACCACACCACCATCTGTGTTTCTAAGAAACATTAAGAAGGAACAAGTTAAGGAACTTGGTTACTCCCAAATTATGTTCTACAGCGTTGCAGCTCCTCTGGAGCCCAAGTTGGTGATCTTGGACAACTCTCTGCTGTCTCTGGAGTGACTCCAGGCATGAATGAGAAGCAGACCCCTATTTCCACCTCTCCCAAAGGCAACAGCACAAGGGGGATGTGTTTGTACCTTCTCTGGAGCAATGAGAGTCCTACAAACCCAGAGCCCCAATCACCAGCACCAGACACAGCCCTGTGATGGAAGGTGGACAAGACATGGCAAGGGAAGGGACTTACCTGGTGGGAGATAAGATCCAAACCAGGCCCAGGACATCCCTGAGGGTCACTCCCATGGCACTGCCACCCTGTCCCATGTGGGACTTGATCCCAACCAGATGCATCGTTGCCTCCTTAGATGTGCCTCTTCTGCCCTGACCAGCTGCCATTGCATCTCCCTGCCACCATCCACTTTGTGTCCATCCCTGTGGTTTTACCTATGCTGGTGGCCCCAAAAAGGATCACACCTTCTCCTGGCACCCCTAATGCCAACCCCAGCACCCTCAGGACTGCAGATCCAGACCCTTGCCCTGCTGTCCATCCAAAAGTCCTCCCTCCACCTGTTTCAAAAAAATCCAGCTGACCAAGCTCCAGGATTTCTCCTTTGGCTGAAGTTCTTCTTTTCTGCTCTTTATTCAACTGCCAAGAATTTCCAAAACCTGGTGGAAAATCAGAGAGCAGAGCCACCCATGCCTTGGAGCACAGTGCTCTTGTTTCCTGCCAGCCATCCTCTGTCAGGCACTGAGAGCAAAATACCTCAGGCCTTTCCAAGCACTAAATCACCCTGTTGGACTCATAATAGGGGCAGCAGAGCTACACCTAGTTCCACCTATTGAAATGAGGGCAGGAGCCTCCAACCCACAGGAACTGACCCCTCTGCTGCCACTGGAAGTGCTGGTGACAGGAATTTCCAGAGGTGGTTGCTGAGGTTGGAGCCAGCACAGAGCCAGGGGTGGAGGTTTGTGAGCTCAAGGGGCTGGAGGTGGGATGTGGGGATACTCAACCCTCCAAGGGCTGTGTGGAGGGGGAATGGTGGCTTTGCTGAAGAAGGACCTCTCCCAGACTAATCACAGAATTGTGGGTTCAACTGAAGAAGAGCAACGAGGCTGGAGAAGGGAGTGGAGCACAAGTGCTGTGGGGAGAGGCTGAGGGAGCTGGGGGTGTTTGTGCTGGAGAAGAGGAGGCTGAGAGGTGACCTCAGCACTGTCTGGAACTGCCTGAAGGGAAGTTGTGGCCAGGTGGGGGTTGGTCTCTTCTCCCAGGCACTCAGCAATAGGACAAGGGGGCACAGGGGGCTCAAGCTCTGCCAGGGCAAATTGAAGTTGGAGATGAGAAACAACTTCTTTGCAGAGAGAGTGCTCAGGGATTGGAATGGGCTGCCCAGAGAGGGGGTGGATTCCCCATCCCTGGAGGTTTTTCAAGTGAGCTTGGCCGTGGCACTGAGTGCCATGATCTGGTGACGGGACTGGAGTTGGCCCAAGGGTTGGACTTGATGATCTGGGAGGTCTTTTCCAACCCAATCCATTCTATGATTCTGTGATTCTATGAAATTGGAAAAGACCTCTGAGATCACTGAGTCCAATTATTAACCCAGCATTGCTGAGTTCGCCACTAAACCACGTCCCCAAGTGCCACATCCACGCAGCTTTTGGACACTTCCAGGTGGTGTGAGTCCTACCCTGCTCACACCACAGCTCTGGGCAGCCTGTTCCAATGCCTGATCACTCTTGCAGGGAAGAAATTTTCCCTAAAATCCAATCTGAATCCCCTCTGGTGCAAATTGAGGCAATGTCCTCTATCACTTCTTACCTGGGACCAGAGCCCAACCTCCACCTGGCTCTCACCTCCTTTCAAGGAGCTGAGAGTGCGAAGGTCCCCCCTGAGCCTCCTTTTCTCCAGGCTGAGCCCCCTCAGCTCCCTCAGCTGCTCCTGCTGCTCCAGCCCCTTCCCAGCTTCATTCCCTGCCCTGCACACACTCCAGCCCCTCAATGTCCTTCTTGTCATGAATGGCCCAGAACGACACAGAATCCGAGGTGCAGCCTCAGCAGTGCCCAGCACAGGGGGACAACCCCTGCCCTGGATTTAGCAAAGTGTTGGCTGTTTGGCCAGGTTGCTCTGCACATCAGCACAGCTATTCTAGTCACAGGAACATGCAGTATCTCCAGTTGGAAGGGATCCACAAGGACCATCAAGTCCATCTCACTTCAGTCATCACTGAAGCCCTGAATTCAAAACCACTTGATGTGGGCACTGGGCTTAATGGGATCAAGAAATGGGGTCACCATGGAGGTCTGAGGGCTCCTCCTGCAGCTCAGAAGTCCAAACACACTCAGCCCATCACCTGCCCCAAGAAGTCCTCACTCCCCCACAAGCACCAGTGCCTGCCCAGACTTCTGTCCAGCTCCCACTTCTGGAATTTCATGTGATTTCCCCTGCGATTTTTCACGCCTGTCCATGCAACATCTGCATTAACCCAGGGGAGAGAAGGGGATCTGGGGACCTCCAGCCTCTCTGCCGTGCAAGGGAAGGGGCTGGAGGAAATCTGCCTCCCTGGGCAGGTCTGTTTTTGAAAAGCAATCCCTGGCAGGGAACACCAAATCCTGCATTCCTCAGCGAAGGAATCCGGATGATGTCACCTCCTGCCCGGTGGCAGGAGCGTCCCTGCCCACCACGGCTCCCTCCAGGCAGCCCCTGCCTTTCCTCCAAATATTTGTTTTGGCTGGTTTGGGGGAAGCTTCCCATTACAAGGAATAACAGCAGGATGGGCTCTCCTACTGTAAGGCTTGTCCCTGTTACCAGCACGTTAACACAGGCCATGGGTCAAAGAGGTTCCCACGTGTCAGCCAAAATTTTACTGCCAGTAGCAGAAGTGGGGGGGGTTTTGTTACTTTTGTGCCTTTTTTTTATTTATTTCTTTTTCAAATCTGTGTGGTGCAGTGCAGGCTCAGAGATACCAGAAATCTCCTGAAATAGAAGGCTCCTTGCCCCACTAAACCACTTGGACCAAATTCCCTCAATTTTTTAGCACTTGGATGTGTCTCTAATCCCGTGGCTTTCTCTCCCTTCCTTTCCATCAGGATACACCCAGTAGGACACATCTCATAGGATACATCTACCAGGATGCCCAAAGCAAGTCAAGATCTTTCCTAACCAACTGGCCTGGAATAAAATGCCCTTTTGCCTGGAAGGGGAGCCCCAGGAGATGTTTCCAGGGAAAGGGTTGCAGGGGTATGGAGCAACTGTGATGTGGAGGCAGGACCACGTGCCATGGGCTCCTCAAAATGAAAAGATCTCTTGTGGCATCCTCCAAGACTGGTTTTAAGGCACTTGGGTGGGATTTAGATACCTAAACTTGGGTGGCCCACCCTCCTTAGAACTGAGTTCAACATCTTCCCTGTGAGGGTGGGCAGGCCCTGGCACAGGTTGGGCAGAGAAGCTGTGGCTGCCCCATCCCTGGAGGTGTCCAAGGGCAGGTTGGATGGGGCTTGGAGCAACCTGGGCTGGTGGAAGTTGTCCCTGCCCATGGCAGGGGGTTGGAACAAGGTAATTTTCAAGGTCCATTCCAAAACCAAACCAAACCAATTCTGTAATTTGAGGATTCTGTGATCTTCCTGATCTCTGAAGGCTTGTCAGGGACTCACCTCAGTTTCCAGCTCTTCTCTCCACTTTAAACTTCACCACAGGAGAAGAACCACTCCCTGTCCAAGATGTGTTATCCCCCTGCAACTCTTTCCTGCTGGTTTATATTTTTAACTCCCCTTAAAAATGCCCATCCCACACCAAGGTGCTGCACCCCACAGATCACCCACTTCTTCTCTCCTGTGATGCAGGAGGAGGAAGGTGGAACAACCAGAGGGATGATTGCAAAGTAGGTGACTTATGGCAGATGGATGAAGTCCTTCCTTGTGCTCCAAGATAACCCATAAAGAAGTTCCAGACCCTCAGACCTCGACTGCAGGACTAATGGGAGGGGGACAATCCTGCCCTTCAGTGCAAAATGAGGAGCAGGAGGATGTTTTTTGGGAGATGCTCAATCACTCCAAACCCCACAGATGATGATGGGATCTCATCAAGTCACTGATTTACCAAAACCTGAGTTGTGCCAGTGAGATCTGGCAAAGACAGAGGAGGGATGGGGTGGAAGTGAGCTGTGTTTTTAACACCACTATTGCCCCATGTCTGAGTGTGTGGATGAGCTGGTTTGGGTTATTAAAAAAGCACATTTAAGCAACTGCTTGCTTGCCCAAGCTGATGCCTCGGGCATCTGCTGATCCTCTTGTCCTCCAGGCTGTGAGCATGGGCAGGAGCCTCAGGCACCAAGATCTGTCCCTCTGTCCCTTCCCTGGCACAATGGCTAAACTTGGATGGATCCCACCACACTGATGGACGAAATCATCTCCTCTTCCCCATGGGGGCTGCAGCAACCTCTGGGAGCCAGGCAGGAGCCAGGCATTTTGCAGGAGCCCCTGCCCTAAATCCACCCTTCTCCAATTAGCACAGGACGTTCATCAGCGCTCTGTTGTTTTTAAGCTCCGGCGATAAAAGCTTTCAGTGAATACTTCAAACCGTGCGTAAACTGCACCCTGCCAACATAAACACCATAAAAACACTCCCTATAAATCAGGGCTCACCCTTACCAGAACTATTAAAATCCTCTGGAATGACTAAAAAAAGTGCCAGGAGGCTCTGCAGCCACGAGATCAGGGACAGGCTTGCAAGAAAGCAGCTGCCTGGGGCAGAGCTTCCTCCTCATCCTCCCACCTCGGGATCTCCAGGAGAGCTCCACTCATGGAGGAACAAACAAATGAGCTCCACACCCACACGTGTCCTGGCCAGCACATGAAACTTCACAGACACAGAATTTCTTGCAGAAAGCTGCCCTGGCTGCGTCCCTCTCCTCTTGTTTTCCAGGGCAGCCCTCTCTGCTGGAACAGCCAGGAGTCAGGTTAGCTCATAAACCAGCTCCAGGAGTGCCCCGTGGACCCCACAGCTCAGGGCTGACAGGAGGTCACACTCTGCATTTACCACTGGAGTTCTCCCTGATTTCCAGACAGAAAAAGCCCTGGCCAAACCTTACAGTAACCCCGAGAACTGAGGAGGGTCTGGAGCAGCCCCCAGACAGGACCAGCCCCAGCTCTGGGCATTTATCCATGGGTACCACCCCTCAGAAGTTCAGCACGAGCCATGTGCCAGGCTGAGGCCAAAGGAGAAGGCACAGCAGTGCCCCTCTTCTCCCAAAATCACACACTCCATCTCCCCACGCCGGGGATGGCCGGGAGAGCTTCCCTCTCCAGCGGGAGCTCCTCACCTCTCCCCTCACACTGGGGTGCCAGGCAGGTGTCCGTGCCCCAGACAGAGCTGTGGGATGTCTGGCTCTCCACCAAACCCGCGTTTCTCACCACGTCCCTCATCCATCCTCCGCAAACCTCCGGCTCCATCCAAGCAAGCGCTGAAGCCACGGCTGAGCTCACCCGTCTCCCTCCAGCCCCGCAGCATGGAAAATGCTTTGTCTGGGGATTCTGCAGCCTGAGAGCCACCACCTCCCGCCAAGACAAGCCAAGCCAAGCATGCAACAAAGCCCCAGTGAAGGGCAGCCTTTCCCCAGCGCCCTTGGAGAAGCGGCTGCGGGAGCGGCTCCTCCCGAGCGCGGCGCGGCTGCTCCAGCAGCTGGAGCATCTCACGATGCAGCGGCTGCCCCTGGAGCTCCGGCACAACTGAGGGCTTGTGGCATCTGGGATGACCCTAAACACCTACCAAACCCAGCACGGGGTGTCCCTCACACAGCCCGTGGGGCTGAGGTCAGCACAAGGTTCTGGCCCTTGCGGTCTCCCCTTTCCCGGGGGATCCAACCACAACCCCCAGGAGAAGCCACGCTCTGCACTGAGGTTGTTTCTACAAGAGGGATTGCTTTGCAGCGCCCGTGGCATCATCTTTTCCCCTCTCTCCTCCCCTCCTCTTCCCCAGCATCGCATCCTTTTTATCAGCTTGATCTGTTCTGACTCGAAACTCTCCAGAGCCGGGTCTGGCTCAACATCTGCCCCCGGAGCCACGAGGTGCTCCCATGCCACGGATCACAAGAGGAGAGCAAAGCGCTGCTCTCGTGCTGCAGAAAGGCCCCCGGGGGGACCTGGCAGTGCTTGCACAGGCCACGGGGTCATCGCAACACAGGCAGAGCCGGGGAGACATCGTCTGCTCTTGCATCATGTCACTGGAGAGCGGCTCCTCCCCGGGGCTGGGGGGAGGCAGCGGGAACTGCCTGCCCTGGAAAGGAAACCAGGACATTCATTCCTTAGTGAACCTGGTTAACTATTTCTGTCTGGGAGCGCGGAGGAAAGGGCTGGGCAGAGCACTGAGCAAACCCATTGTCCTCGGCAGGAAAAAAAAAGAAAGGGATAATAAAAACATGCCTGGAGGAATTTGGTTCGGTTGGTGTTTGAATTGGCTTCAGGTTTCTGAAGCAGAGGCTTCCAATGCACGGCAGGGTGTTCTCTGGGCTGGAAACCACTACCTGGGGTCGTGGGTTGGATTAACTCTGCCTCGATCCAGGGGGGACACAGAGAAGGGATTTAAGCACCCAGAGCTGCTCAAGGCTGGGCTGGAAGTGATGCCTCACCCCAGATGGTTTGGCCACAGTGGGGGATAAACCACATTTCTGGGCTGTGTATCCAGTGAGGGGCTCACATGGGCTCGGTGCCTCGCTGGCCTCCACCCTGTGCTTGAAAGGCCCTTCACACAAGGCAGGCTCTGGTGCAGCTCCAGGGCAGAAATAACATCTCTGGGAGGTGCTGAGATCCCTCAATCCTTGCTCTCTCAAAATGGACTTTATCTCTGAGGAAATGAGGATAAAGGGTATAAATCCACCAGGAAAACAAGGTCTTGTGACCTCCCCACCATCCTGGTTCCTACAGAGGTGCTACCTTGTCACCCCTGGTGGTCCCAGGTCCCAGCTGGTGGTGGCATCTCTCAGGGATGAGAATGTTGAGTGTCTTTAATTATGGGGGTGATGGGGTCGAGTTTGGGGCCAGTCCCCCATGGAGGGTGTTGGGGGTCTTCAGGTAACAGCTCAAAAATACACCAGGAAAGGACAAGGTGCAGCCAGAAAAAAAAACCCTGGATATGAAATAAAAGCCTCCATGAGAAGCATTGGAACAGGGAGCTGGTGGGACCTTCACCTTGAAGATAACATGACTGGGAAGGGCTCTGGGCAGCTTCATCCAACATCAAAGCTGGACCTGCTCTGTGACCTCTGAGGTACCTTCAGCCTCTGCCATCCTGGGACTGCACAACTCACCCCTGAGATCCCCATCAGTCCCACCTTCCTCAGCATCTCTCACATCTCCCCACCCACTGGAAAAGTTGGCCTCCTCCCAGGAGGATGGAAAAGAAGTGAAAAGTCAGAGAACAGAAGAGGATGTGCAGCTCTTGGAGGAGCTCTGCTGACCTGCTCAAGGGCTTGGCTTGTCCTGATAGAGTCACCTCATTCCTCAGGGACAGCTCAAGGCACCTGAGGCTGGGACATGGGATCCTCACCTTCTGAGGATGCAGCCAGAGCCACGAGGGGACAACCCACAGCACCAAAAAAAGGGCAAGGCAGGGAGATAAATTGCTCCAGCAAAGTCAGAGGTGGAATAACAATTTATCCCCATGTGCCTTAATCAATTCATGGGATGGGGCTCCTCCTTTTCTATCCATTTTCTCTGGGGTTTTTTTGCTGCTACAGCCCCAGGTTGCAGCAATGACATGCAGAAACCCCACACAAGCTCCTTTATTTTCCTTTTTCCTGGCACTGAGGAGCAGAAACCACATGGCTGGTCAGCACGATCTCCAAGGAACAAACCGGGTCAAAGGGAGTTGTGCGACCTTAAGAATGACCCCTGGGCTGGTTGGATGAACATTGGGTGGAAGAATTCCAAACAAGGCCTCAACTCCAGGAGAGGAGAGTGCTTGGCAGCGCCAGGACCTGCAGGAATACGGCACATGTTCCACCTCCGCCGTGGATTGCTGGGCAAGGAGGGGTTTCCTCACTGAAAAAAAAAAATCTCCTGGTATTTTGGTCTTGGATAAATCCCAAGGATTGTTTCAGAAATAGCTCTCACAGCTTGAAGGAGGAGCACAAGGCTCAGATTCCCCATCAGCCTCATCCCCATTTCTCCCGTTCCCACCCGTCTGTGACTCACTTGAGCTGGACTGGGATGCATTTCCTTCCTCCAGCTTTCTAAGGAGGCTTTGGACACAGGACAGGTTGCCCTCCTGTGGCATTCCAAGGTAATTTGGGTGAAAGGACATGAGGGCTGTAGCCTCCCAAGACTCTGTGTCCCTCCCTGGAGTGCGGGTTTGTTTACTCAACCTCCCATCAGGAGAGGACACAACACTGGCCCATTAAGCACAGCTTAAATACATTCATTAAGCCAACTTGGGATAGATGGAAAGGGCATTTGGGGATGGGAGGAGATGGAGCCTCCAGCATGGGAGAGACAGAATCCTTCCCAGGCATGAACAAGGAGGGCTCAGGATCTCCTTCCAGCCCCTCTCTCCAGGAAACCCTTTGGACAAATACTGGTTGAAACAAAGTTTGCAGAGATCTGGAGGTAGAAGGGATGTAGCTCTGGGTCACCCATTAACCACAAGGAAGATCTGAGGGATTTTAAAAGGGTGGGACTAATAAAGGTGACAAAAATCCAGCAGCATCTCCACAAGAAACTCATCTCAGGACCTCGAGGTGCAGATGAGGGGTACAGGTTGGACATCCCACTCCAGAGGAACCTCCTGGGTGTTTGGTAGCCAAGAGAAGAGTTTTCTCTCAAGGAAGGGCTGGTTGGCCAAGAACATGAAGCCACCAAGGAGCAGGTTGAGCTGCCACTGCTGGTGATGCTGCCCAACCACGGCCCTCCCTGTGCTTTATCTTCCCCAGCTGCACAGAGGGGAACACATCCTTTGTGAGGGGTGAAAACATGGAAAATTTACTTTAAAAACAATCCAAAAGCACCTTACAGAGAAGATCAATGGATCTTTTATCCATAGGTTAGAAACACCAGCTGCAAATCCACACCTTCTGCTGGGATGAGCTCCTATGGCTGCTGCTCTCTGCCCGTGCCTGGTCCTTAAAGACCAGCCTGTGATGCAGGAGCATGAGGATCTAAGCTGATGATCCCAAAGAAAGCAGGATGCAGACCCAAAAATTTGCAGAAACCTCAGAAACAGAACCCAGGAGCAGCAGGAAAAGCAGAACATGAAGTATCTTCCTCTGGTGCTCTGAGATGGGAGGAGGTTTGGGACAAGGACTGGCCAGGAGGTCCCAGAGAACAGAGGGGTTTCAGAGAATCCCAGAATGGATTAGGTTGGAAGAGACCTTAAGGATCATCTCATTCCAGCCCCTGCCATGGGCAGGGACACCTTCCACTATCCCAGGTTGCTCCAACCTGGCCTTGGACACTCCCAGGGATGGGGCAGCCACAGCTGCTCTGCCCAACCTGTGCCAGGGCCTGCCCACCCTCGCAGGGAAGGAATTCTTCCTTTTTCCATGAGGAAAAAGCCCAACCAGCACCAGCTCAACCCCAAACTCCCTGGAGGTGGATTTGCTCTGCCCTGAGGATGATTTATGCCTACAAAGTGCACGAAGCTGATGCCAAATAGGGATGTTGTGCCTCTCACACCAGCAGGAAAGGCAGTTCGTGAACATTCAGTCACAACAAACACATTTCCCACCCCAACGGTGGGCAAAGGGCAGAAAAGGAAGGGCAGGGCAGGAGCAGAGAGGGGTTGAAGCAGAGGGAGGGCATCTGTGCAGTGCTGGGATTCAGCCAAGCTAAAAACTCATCAGCAAAACAACACCAAGCGAGGTGGGAAGAAGGAGAAACAAAACGAAACAAAGCGAAAAGTAACATACAGAGAAGCGCCGGGCTCAGTCCTTCCCAAAAAAAGTCGCATCCTGGCTGGCTGCGGATCGCTGTCCCCGCCCGGAGCCGCAGGCAGAGCTCCCGCTCCGCTTTCTCCTCCCTCCACCCCTTTGAACTCGGGCTCTTCCCGCTGCTCCTGGAGATGGTGACGTGGAGAGCTCCACTGGAGAGGCTTCCCGAGCCAGGAAAGCTCCTCTGGATCTCACTACAAACCCATCCTTCCCCGGGATGCCAAGGATTCCTTTAGTTCCCTCTTAGTTTTTTGAGTTTCCTTCTAAGCACCCGAAAAAAAAACCACAAAAAAAATATAATATAGTGAAGACTTCCAGAGCCAAGAGCAAAGCTTATGGAAAAAAAAAATAATTCAAATAGCCTAAAGGTTTAGGGCTAAAAATAGCAGGGAGAGCTCCTTGGAGCAGGAGGTGCTGCAGCAGGATAAGAAATGCTTCCTTCTTGTTTGGAATTTCTTTTCTTTTCTGTTCCAACAGTGGTGAAGCTGAACAGAAAATCGGCTGCAAACTCACCCTGTCCTTACAGCTACACAGACAAACTCCAGCACCACCAAAAAAAAAACTACTTTTCCCTCCCAGTTTTTATATCCAAAGCAGTGCCTGGTGCCAAAACTTCAGATTTTTAGTATTTTATGTTGACCAGAGTCTCCTCTTCATCCCTCTTTTCCCTTTCCTTGCACAGAAGGGGGAACAGCTGGAAACGTGGCCCTGGCTCTGTGGACAACAGCTGGAAGGGAAAACAGCTGGAAAGGGACAGAAGGGACATTTTCCTCCTCCCCCAGCCCCTCCTGCTCTCTGCCAGAGGGATTTTTCCCCCCGGTTGCAAAGAGGGGGATGTTGCCCCTCACTCGAACCCAGGGATTAAATAATTGCCCCATCCAGAGGGTTCAACCTCTGGCACGTCATTGTCTGTTCCTCCCATTGCCAACTCGCATGATTTTATGGCTGATCTCCCAAAAATTGATGTTTTCCTTAAAGGCCCCGTGCTGGGAGGTGAGATTTGGCTTCCAGGAGCCCCAATCAGTGAGGTTTTACTCACTGCAATTAAAGAAACACCCCAAAATTTAGCAAATCCAGCACGAAGAAAACTCTAAACCTTTAAAATCTGGTGGGTCTCCAACCTCCTAATCCTCCATGATCCTCAGCGTGCCTTAAGTAGCTCCCACCATGTGAAACTACTCAAAATAACTTGGGTTTTTTTCCCTGGTTTTAAAGAGATGTCCTTTCTCCTGGGATGGGCAAGCCAAGTTTTCATGCTCTTATTTCATTTCTCAAGTGTGTTTCTGCTCTCCAGCTGCTTTAGGGAAGGAACAAGCTGGGAAACAGCCTGAGGGATGTGTTCCCAGAAGGAGTTTTCAAGAGGAAATCAGCCCATAGGATGCTCCAGGGATAGAGGAGGAGGAGGAGGGAGAAGGGAGACATCACCACAGCTCTTGCTCCTGCAGCTGCTGCTGCCCTTGACGTGGCCACAAGCCCAAAGTTCAGCCCAAATCCAAGGATTTCAAGCAGATTTTGGGCAGGGAAAACCCTCTGCAGCATAAACTGCACAGGGAAATGCTTTTGTAATCGCCCATCTTGAAAACAACCTTAAATGTGCTCCTAAAAAATCTCAGCCCTGCTTTGTGTCAGACCCACAGCAAAGTGTCATTCAGCCTCCTTTAAAACAGTCCCAGACAAAATCCTGGATCTGAATTTTAAGGAATTGTCCAGACTCTAAGAAGAGTCGAGTTTCTGTAACTTAGGCACATATTTAAGACAAAATATTTCATATAAAATGAAATTAGATAATTTTCCCTGCTCGTGGTGTTGACTTTTGGGTTTCCTCACTGAAAACAGGATGTCTGAAAAACAGGATCTCTGAAAAATAGGATGTCTGAGAAATAGGATCTCTGAAAATTATTCTATATATACAATATATCACAAGGATCAATGAAGGAGTGACACAGTCCCTCAGGATGAGGAGCAGAGCATCCTTTTGCTCCCAAATCCACCACTTCTCCCACCCAGCCCCAGCCCCAGAGACCCATCTCAGCCAGGAGGGGATTATTCCAGCCATACCTTTCCCAGGCAGGAAAAAAGGTGCCCCTGAGCTGAGGGTCTTCACAGCATAACCGGAGAGCTCCGTGAGGAAAATCCCTGCGGCAGGACCAGCACAGCCCTGCAACAAAGCCAAGGAGGAGGCGATTATTCCCGGGAATCTCTCTGCCAGGCACAATACGGCAGCGTTTCAGTGTCCACGCTCAATGGCACCATTGTGTCCCCTCCACCCAGAGCTGTGGATTCTCTGTGTGGTGGCACGGGGTGAAGCTTCTGCTCTTCTGGGAGCTCCCAAAAGGGTTTATCCTGCCACAGGAGTGGAGCAGGAGGTTTTGTTTTCCTCCCAGGGCAGGAGAGATCCCAGTTTTGCCTTGGTAGTGCCTGGTATGGGGTTCCTCCAAGAGAAGGAGGAAAGGGGATCTTGGATAAAATACATCAGGGTGGTGGGAGGGTTGGGGTGAGAACAGGTGTTAATAGCTCAGTGATAAAACAGATGGATGCTCCCCATGGTGCTTTGTTGGGATCCTTCCAGGGACTCTGCATCTGGAAGTGGCATCCATGGAAGGAGCACACTGAGGAGCTGGAGGTGTCCACAGAGACCACAGAATCATGGAATGGTTTGGGTGGGAAGGGACCTTAAAGTCCATCCAGTCTCACCTCCTGCCATGGGCAGAATCACGCACAGACTATTCTGAGTTGGAAGGACCCACAAGGAACATCAAGTCCAACTCTTAAGTCAATGGCCCACACAGGGCATTGAACCCATGACTTTGGCTTTATTACAACCAAGTTTTAACCAACTGAGTTAATCTCAGGGACACCTTCCTCTAGCCCAGGTTGCTCCAAGCCCTGTCCAGCCTGGCCTTGGCCACTTGCAGGGATGGGGCAGCCACAGCTTCTCTGGGCAGTGGGTTGGAGGATGGGATGCACCAGGGGAGGATGAGCTGAGTCTGGTCAGGCTGGTGAAGAGCGGGAAGACCTTATTGATAAATACAACTATTAAATGGGAAGGTGGTGACAGAACTGAGCCAAAATGTTCTCCGAGGCTTCCAGGGCACATCAGCAGCAGCCAAGGCTGTGGGAAGGCACAAGGGAAGATCCTGCCTATCCTTGGATACACCAGGAGCTACTGCAAGAAGACTGGTGAATTTTTTTCACTGTAGGACAAGGGGGATCAGATTTTCAGCAATAAAACCAGCAATGAGCCCAGAGAAGCCACCAAGGAGCAGGATGGCCCCAAGGAACAGCAGCCCCTGTGCTTTGAAGAGGACAGGGGTGCATAAAACACGGTGTATTATTAGAAAAGGATATATATAAAGGCAGATGAAATGTGGGAATGCTGCTGTGATGGAGCCAGGCTGTTCCTGGGAATGCTGGAGGGACAGGGGGGGCAGGCAGCACTCGGAGAAGGGAGCAGAGGGGATGTTCCCAGCTCTGGGCTGGGATGACCGAGGGCGTTCCGGCTCGCTGGGTCCGCAGGTCAAGCCACTGCAATAATTAGCAATGGGATACGGAATCGATGGACCATGTGAGGTCACCCCTCCTGGCTCAGGGGAACTGTCTGACAGGCACTCCCACCCCATGGATGTGCTCCAGGCAGGGAGATTATCCTGCTGCTGTGGGCTGTGACACCAGTTCTCCCCCTCCACCCAAACTGGGGGTTGTCTTCTCTCTCCAGTCTGTATCCAGGAGGGAACATAGAACCACCATCATGGTCAAAGCAAGGGATGCACCTCGAGTATCCTGCACTTCCAACCAGCAAAAATGATAAGCCACCCTTTTTTCCTCATCCTGTACCCAGTATAGCCAGGTCAGCACATTGCTGGTGTAACTGGGAGGACTGGAGCATTGCTCCTGTGGTTTTGAGGAGTTTTTCCCATCACTTCCATGCTGACTTTGCACTGGGGAGCCAGGGACACCCCTGTGGCTGGATTGCCACCACACAGACACTTCATTTTCCACCAAGACTTTCTTGATACAAAGAGGAGCAGCAACTCCTGATCCTTCAGGGAATATCTGAGGGCTGAGGACTTGGGCACTGTGGGGGGACAGTGGCCCTGTCCTTCCCTGTGCCCACTGGATCTGGCTCCAGGAGTCTTATTCCCACCTGCATTCATTAAAATAATCCCCTCTATGTGGAAATTGTTATGTATTTTCCAAGCTCCACCTGGATACTGGAATTTTGCCTTTCCTGCCTCCCTTTTTATCCCCTCCTCACGTCTCCGGAGACAGGGAAAGTAAGATCCGGAAAAACATCCTGTTGCTCCCTCTTTCTGTGCCTGGACAGAGAGAAATCAGGCACTGGGGGGGAGGGGGATGCATCCCTGATTCCACAAGCATCCGGTTATTCCAGCCCTTGTGCGGTGGCAACTGGTACCATCGGAATTGCAGATGGGTCGTGGCATTTGCAGGGCTGGAGTTGTGGCCGGGACAAGAGGAATCACAGCTGGTGTTGTTGGGCAAAGCTGAGGCTGTGCTGGACTGCCCAGTTTGGGGGGCTGGGGTAGCTTGAGCTCTCAGGTGCCAATGATGTGGGCCTATTAAGACTCTAAAAGCAGCAATGGCTTTCTGTCCTGCCACCTTTTGCCTGGGAGGAATCTTC
>VWZD01008000.1:23405-40624 GCA_013396695.1 Sakesphorus luctuosus | reverse complement strand
GGGTGAGCCGGGGGGTGGGTGAGCCGGGGGTTGGTTCCAGCCCTTGGCCGTGCGTGCCGCCCCGGCCGGAGCCGCGGTTATGGATCGGCGTCCCGCGCTCTCCAGGGATGACACAGTTGCACATCCAGTCGATGTGGCTGACCCAAATACAGCACCCAGCAAGGCTGGCACAGCCTGGTCCGGCTGCCAGGGCAGCTCTGATCCTTGTGGAGCACCTACAAGTGCCCTGGGACATCCAGTGCCATGGGATGCTCCCCAAGCCTCTGTGCTGGAGAGGGAACTCCATCCTTCCACACAAGGTCCTTCCCAGCAGCAGTGCCATCAGGGAAAACCCCTGAGGAGCGATGCCCTGGATGAGGGTGCTGGCACAAATCTCTTTGAGTCCCACCTGGATCAGGTGATTGGCTGGTGTGGGGTTATGGGACCCACCTGCTGTTGGCCTTGCTGGTGCTGGTCGGTGTCTCAGGGTGAGGTGGCAGCAGCTGGAACGTGGATGTCACCCCCCTGTCCTGTGGGAGAACACAAAGGGCATCAGGATACCTGGGCACAGAGTGTGCTGAGCTGGAAGGCACCCACAAGGATCATGGATTGAGTCCAGCTCCTTGCCCTGCACGGGAGCACCCCCAAGAGTCACACTACATGCCCCAGACTATCATCCAAAGGCTTCTTGAGCTCTGGCAGCCTTGGCACAGATCACATCACCCAGCACAAGACCCACCCCAGCTGAAAAAAAGCCCTCAGCCTGCCATGGCTGGATTCCTCAGCTGGGGAAAGCCACCCCAAGCCCACTTCCCTCTGCTCCCACAGGTTCCAGTGCTCCTCATCCACTCTGGAGCAGTGCCTGAGAGATGCCAGAGGACTTTGCACTGTGAGAGCACCAGCAGGTCTCACTCTGTGACCTCAAGGAGAGGGATGGCATCCCAAATTCCCTGCATTAAACCTCTCACTTCCTGCTGGAGGCCACACAGGTGCCAGAGGATTCCCTATAAGAGGTTTCCATCACACTGGATAAAGCAGAAAAACCTGTGTTTTTTGCCAAATTGGTACCCTTGGACCCCCTTGGACGTGGGATCAGACAGCACTAACCCCACTGAGCACTGAACACCCTCTTCAAAAAATCCTAAGGGTTTTTTCTCCCAGGAAAACCTGGGCCAGCGCTCAGATCACCGTAGGCACAGCCCTACCCATGACACACCATCCCTGAGCACCAACACCAGCACATCCCACCCCAATTCCACACCTGGGATGCTCAATCCCAGCAGTGCCGCTGGAAACAGGCACAGAGTGAGCCGGACACTGATGGACAAGCAGGAAAATCAGGGTTATTCCTCCTCCTTTTTTTCCCCTCACTGCTCATTTTCTACGCCAGCTGCCCAATTATTTCCCAGGCTGGCTCTGCCCCGCGGTGCCTTCCTGCAGTGGCATGGAAGGAAGCCTGGAAATCAGAGCTGCTGCCTCCAACAGCCCTGGGATGCCAAGAAAAACCATGGCAAGGACAAGTCTCTGGACCGTGGGCTCATCAGGATGAGGACAAATGGGCTTTGGGCTAATTCTGGCTGCTTGAAGCTGTCCTGGAGTGTGGCTCCAGCTTTCCTTGGCTTCCCCCAGGATGATTTGGGCTTTAGGGACTGCCTGCCCTTGTGCATCCCTGCACAACATCCTTCCCAGGCAGGGTCTCAGTGCATCTAAACCCCACATTCTCTCCTTGAAGGGGTATTTCTATAGCCAAAGAGCTGGGATGGGCAGGAAAAATGAAAAAAATCAGGGAAAGATGATCAGTCTCT
The DNA here is from genome assembly GCA_013396695.1 of Sakesphorus luctuosus. Lineage (NCBI taxonomy): Eukaryota > Metazoa > Chordata > Aves > Passeriformes > Thamnophilidae > Sakesphorus > Sakesphorus luctuosus. The sequence continues at coordinate 38,840 of VWZD01008000.1, read as the reverse complement.
GCCCCAAAAGTGGTGTGGCAGCCCAGATTCAGCAAAAAACCTCAAGATAACGACTGCAAAGCAACAACTTTGAAGTCAAAGTGCTCCAGGAGGTTGTTCTTTTTTTGATATCAGCTCCAAATCACCCCCAGCCCAGGCAGGGAGAGATCCCAGGGCAGGTTCTATCCCAGCTTGTCCCAGCTCCTCCTGCAGGGAGGTAGGATGAGGTGCTGCCACATTTCCCAAAGCATCTCAGAGCTGAAATCTGTCCACTTTTATCCCAGTCTGATGGAACAGGGAATATACAGTTACATAAAACCCCTTTTTCTGACATTTCTGGAAGCAACCCAGGAGCAGGCCTGTTTCCTTGGCTTGGGTGTACTCCAAGAAGGGAACAGCACCTTCCTGCCTGGAAGATGTCCTGGGTGGGAAAAAGGGTCCTTCAGGAGGAGCATCTTTAATCAGAGACAGCCTCTGGGCAGGGAGGCTCCTGATCCCTCCCTTTGCCTGTCTGATCCCTCAATCCCAGCTCCACACCAAACACCAGGAACCACCGTTTGCAGTTGTGGAGAACCCAGAATTTGGGAGCTGCCACAACTGCTCAGTGTGGGAATGGAGTTTCCCAGCGAGCCAACACCAAAACCATGGATCCACAGAGGTATTTATGGCTGCAAATGCAATTAATAAACATCCCATTTTTGAGGATGCAGGAATTAAACTCATTTCAACAAGTGCTTTCCCCTACTCCGTTTTGGGATTCGATACATGGCACGGACCCTCCAATACACCAGACCTGCAGAGGGGCACTGGCAGCTCCCAGAATGACTCCTTGGAATGCTCCCCAGCCATGCCACCCCCTTGGTGCCCAGCCCAGCTCCACCAGCTGCTCCCAGTCCCTCCGCTGCCATCCCGTCACCTCCCATTAGCCCCGGCCATCCAGGCGTTCTCCGATGGGCTCTGGCAGCCACAGCAGGTCACCCGAAAAGGCCTGGTTGTTCTGCACTTCCCTCTCCCTTCCCGCAGGGAAGGGAAATGCCAGGAACCCCAACGACTCGGGGTTTTCCCATATCCAAGCGCTGCCAACGGCTGGAGCATCATCGCCGCTTCCTGGGTACCACTCACCTCTCCCGCAGGGATGTGCGAAGGCTGGGCTGGAGGCGCTGCCAGGCGGGATCAGCAGGCAGGGAATGGGCATTGCCACGTGGTGGGGGCACGGTGGATCCCACAGGGGTGGCCGGAGCCCACCGGACCGAGCCCAGCGCCGTGTCCTGCACCGCCGGCTCTGCTGCTCCGCCGCTCCGATCCCGGCGCGTTCCCGCTGTCACATCTGCCATCTAGAGGGGACCTTTGCCCACTGCAAACGTGTCCCTCAGAGTGTAAGGAAATCCCACGATTCAGGACAAAATAAATAATCACAGTCCATCACTTGATGGCGCAGGAAGAGCCTGGACATAGAGGTTCAAACTGAATCCAAGCAGGATTTTCCTGCTTGTTTTACCAACGTGAGAAGCAAGCAACAGAAAGGAAGGAATATTTCTAGCAAATCTAGGAAAGATATAATTAAACAGTCCAAGAGAGAGAAATTATCCAAGTAATCCTCAAATCATGTTTGTGAAAGCAAGTGAGGGGCTAAAAGGGTTGCTCAAGGTGGGGTCTGCTTGTTGCTGTCCAGCACATGGAGGATGGAGCTTTGGAGTGACCTGGATGAAGAGGCACCACAGAGCAGCTGGAAAAACTGGAAGGAAGGGATATGAAGAGCATGAAGCCCAAAAAAGGTGTTAAGGTACAAACCTGCCATGGTAAGGTGTGGTTTGGGTGGGAGAACACAACAGCCTGGCATGGCACAGCTCAGCTGCCCGTGGGCTGCACGGTGCCAGCTGGATCCGGGTCTGGTTTGGAAGGAAAACAGCTGGAAGCCACCAGCTGTGGGCTGGGAGCTCTGATGGACTGGGCACCTCATAGAATGGAACCATGGAGTGCTCTGGGGTCAAAGGGACCTTAAAACTCATCTCATTCCAACCCCTGCCACGGGTAGGGACACCTTCCACCAGCCCAGGGTGCTCCAAGCCCTGTCCAGCCTGGCCTTGGGCACTTCCAGGGATGGGGCAGCCACAGCTGCTCTGGGCCTCCCCACCCTCCCAGCCAAGAATTCCTTCCCGATATCCCATCCAAACCTGACCTCTGGCAGTGGGAAGCCATTCCCCGTGTCCTGTCCCTCCCTCCCTTGTCCCCAGTCCCTCTCCAGCTCTCCTGGAGCCCCTTTAGGCACTGGAAGGGGCTCTCAGGTCTCCCTGGAGCCTTCTCTTCTCCAGGGGAACATCCCCAGGTCTCCCACCCTGGCTCCAAAGTTTTCATCCTCTGTGACAACCAACCCCTCCAAGGACCCTCAGGATATGACCTGCTGGGGGGTTTGGAAGTTCACAGAATATCCTGAATTTGGAGGGACCCACAAGGACCATCCAAGTCCAACTCCTGACTCTGCACAGGACAAGCCCAGAAATCCCACCATGGGTTCCAGGAAAGCATCAAAGTTAATGCTGAAGAGAACTTGGAAAGTGAAGTGAAAGCTCTGCAGGTCTCAAGGAAGAGACCACTAGAGGCAACAGTGGCTGGATACAATGGATTCCTCCAGGAAAAGGGATTTATTGCTGTCCTTCAGCATGACAGCCCCAAAAGCTCCACAGCTTGGGAGGGAAATCTTCTCTCCCCCAACTTGTAGGTATAAGAGCATCCAAAAACCTACCTGCACCCAGACTCAAGTGGAACAGCACATGAATTCCAAGAATGCTGCCAGAATGGCAAAGTAATTTTCCCCCAGAAAAAAAGGCAGTAGATAGATGATAAAATAGTGACATCAGCTGGCACATGTCCCTCCCCAAATACCACAGGGGGATCTCAAGCCACGTGCCAGGGATGCAGGTGCCCAAACAGCTCCTCTACAGCCTTCACAGTCTCCCAGAAGGGCTCTGCCCTTTGGCAGCTCCCAAAGATTCCCAAAGAATCCAGAGGTACAAACCTGGGAGAGCATGTGCTGAGCATGAGTGAAGAGAAACACAAGCATGACAAGGTTTCCTTTTCTCTCCTTTTAATACAAACATCCTAGGGTGGGTTGGGAGGAGGAGCAGCCTAAAGGGAATGTCTTTTGGAATAAAATGGTGTGACATGCTTTGGGAATGATGTGCAAAATGGAAACATCCAAGCAGGGTGCGCTCAGGACTTCCTGGATTCTTGGGTCTTCTTGATTTCCTGCAAGGAGATCAGGAAAATGACTGAGGATCTGCCACTTGTGAGGAAAAACTCCTGGTTTCAGAGCTCTGGAGGCCAGGAGTGACCACCACACCTCAGACCAGCTGCACAGCACCAGAGGACTGAGCCCAGAGTTCACCTTTAGGGACAAGGCAAGGTTTGCCTTGGAGGCTCCAAAACCAGGAATCCCCAGGGATACATGTTTAGCTTTTCCCTAACCCAGGATCATACTGGATTCATTTCCCACTCTTAGGGCACTGATCCATCATCACTCATCCAGGATCTGTGCTCAGTCACATCCCTCAGCAGCTCAAACCAGATCAGTGTGGGATGAGGTGACATTCCTGTGGCTGCCTGAGGACAGACCCTCACCTGCTTGGCCCAGAGGTGACACCTGCCTGGGAATGAGCTGGAAACACTCTGAGGACTCACCTCCAGCAGCACCTCCTTCAGTTCAGAGTAGGCTTTTTCTAGATCATCATTGATAATGACCAGGTCGAACAGCCCAGGCTCTTTACCTGGGGAAGGAGACAAGGATGGAGTTAGAGAGTGTTTCTTCCCTGGGTCACCTCCCATGTACAACCCAAAGCCCTGTGACATTTTAAGGTTATTTGTTAATATTATTACTATTATTTCAGCCACTGCTCTGCCAACCACCCACAGGGAACTGCACTGGGAAAGGCAACAAGTGCTTCCATCTAACTCGGCTCATGCCAAGCACTGCTGGAGAGCACAAATCAGATATTCCTGCATCAGCCAGCTCCTAAGTAATCCCCAAGGCATTCCCCTCTCCCTGCACACATCCCTCTGAGGACTTACTAAGCTCCAGGTCTACACGAGCCGCCGTCAAACGCTTCAGTAAACTCTCCTCTGTCTCGGTCTTTCGCTCTCGTAGCCTCTTTTCCTGAACACAACAACAAAGGTATTGAAGAAATGAGTGTTCTGAATGCTGCAGGCAGAATCCACCACCCACCCCTCAGGCCAGGGCTGTCTGTGACCACAGGCATGTGAGAACACCCCGCCAAGGGTGAGGGCCTCATTTACAGCCCAGTGCAAACCAGTAGCCAAACTGGGCTCAGCGTCTCCTACCCAGAGCTCAAAGTCTCAGGGGTTTTTTACCTCCCTCTTATTTATTTATTTTTCCAGGTACTGCTGGAAATGAAATCTCTCTGCTGGGCTCTGGCATCTGGTGCTGTTGGCTTCCTCCTCCACAAACTCAACGAGAATGAGAGGCTGCCTGATGTACTGAGAGCAAGAGGGGAGAGTCAGGAGCTGTGCTCATGTGTCCTCATCCCTCTCTGAACCATGACAGTGATTCACCTTCTGCAGGAGTCCCACTGCAACCACTTCTATGGGGTAATACCAGAGGGGTGTAGAATTTATGGTGCTGCACAGAACCAGCCTCCCTCAGTTTAATTGTAACTGTGGAGGCAAATCTCAGCACAAAATCCTTCTCTCCCCAGCATGAAGCACATTCTAAGGATTGTGATGGAGTCCATAACTCAGGGCAGGCAAACACACAGGAGGGACTCCAAAAACCAGAGTACCGGAAGATTCACCCCTGAGAATCAGAGCTGGGTGAGATGGACTGGGCAGAGGTGGCTGTTTGCTTGGGAATATCCTCCCCACCTATTCCAGGGCCCTTAAGAAGACAGAGGTGGATGATGGAGGGGAGAGACCCCCCCATCTGCAGAGCAAGACGTGATTACCTCTAACTGCCTAACGGCAAAGCAAGGCGGGCGCTCACCAAGATGTCAATGGACGGCGGCTGCACTGAGATGTAGATGGGGTTCAGGTCGGTCTTCTTGATGTTCTTCACGCCCTGGATGTCGATGTCAAGGACACAGATCTGGTTCTGGGCCTGGACAGCCTGCACAGCACCTTTACTGGGGACACAGCACACAGGGAAGGGGTCAGAGTGTCTGTGGGGGTGGTTGGTGTGTCCCCCTCCAGCAGCAGGTGAACCTCACAGGGCTCCCAGGGCACAAATGGTGGTGGGGAGGAGACAGAGCCTGCTCTGCTCTTGCTAAAGAGTTTCTCCAAGTGTCCCCTGGATCCCTGGGGTGGAGCAGGGACCTGCTGTCTCCTCCTAGAGGCTGGGAAAGCCATGCTGGAAGGTGTGGAAATGGATCATGTGTGACTATCCCATGAGTAGCACTACTCTGGTATGATCTGTACAAGTTCCACCTTCCAGTGGAAAACTCCCTGCCCACGGCAGGGGGTTGGAACCAAATGGTCCTTTCCAACCCAAACCACTCTGGGATTCCATGACAAACATAAAAAGAACCTTCACCAAAGAGCAAAGCCACTGAGAACTTCCCTTCTCCAGAGATCCACTGACTCCTGCACCCACATGTTCTCTTGAAGGATGGAGATGGATCCTCCATTTGGGTCAGGAGATGCATTTAATTATTCACCTCATTTTCAAGTGGTGGTTCTCAGATGTGCTTAAAGACAATCTCTCCTCCCCAGTATGAGGGAATTGCCTCAAGCTTCTTCCTGAACAACCCTCTCTTGAAATGCAGCAATGCCAACCTGCTCCTGGTGCATCCAAAGCACCTGGACTACAAATCCAGAGGTTTGCTGCCTTGCCCAGATCCAAGCACCAACCCATGTCCACAATAAACCTCCCCAGAATGGCTTGCTTAGTCTTGTGAAAGCTGCAGGCTCCATGTGGTATCACCAGGTACTAACTGACTCCCACCACAAAGAGACAGCAGCTCTCACAGCCCAGAGACTGCACTCTGATGTCAGCCTCCAATTTAAGGCAGTTCCCAGCAAATCCTGGTTTCTGTGGGCAGGATTCAGAGCTATCCCACCCACAGGGCCCTAAAATTAAGCAACTGATTTTTACGTATTTTTTATTATTCACTGATGAGATTTAAGGAGCAGAAAGGACTGATGAAAACTTCAACTATTTTGATAGGCGTGAGGGACTCTGTTTTATCCCACATCGGATTAGAAACATCCTCAGGCACTTGGAAACAAAGGCACGGAGAGATTCTGTAGGTATTTGGTTTGCAAACTGGTCTTTATTGCTGAGATGGTTCATTTCAGCCTCTCCCCCTGCACGGCCACCAGCACAGTGTGACCATGCCAGGGGGACCCAAACAAACCCAGGCATATCATTCCATTTGGTCCAAGTATCAAATCCCTACAGATTTCAGGGAGAGGGGCTGAGGACAGATGTCTTCTTGGCACCCACCCCGGGGAAAAGGCACCCAAATCAACTCCCCTCACATCCCAGGGAGCAGCTGTCTGCTGGATTAAGCAGGACACACGTGGAAATGGAAGCCTGGCCTGGGCAGGATGAAGCCAGGGATTAAGGAGCTGGAACTCAAGTCTCTCCTTGGAGCTGGGTACGTGGGAGATGAGCTGGCAGGTTTCACTTCTCTTGTCAAACCACCTACACTTGGGCCTGCAGCATGTTCAGTGCCAGAAACTCCCATAAGTATCATAAATCATGGAATGGTTTAGGTTAGAAGAGACCCTAAAGATCATCCAGTCCCACCCTGGACACCTTCCACAATCCCAGGTTGCTCCAATCCCTGTCCAGCCTGGCCTTGGACACTCCCAGGGATGGGGCAGCCACAGCTGCTCTGTCCAACCTGTACCTCACCCTCACAGGCAAGAATTTCTTACCCTCAGAAGGAAACTTTGTCATCTCCAAAATAATCCTCAAAACCACACATTCAGCTCTTTAAGAAACATTAAGTCTTGTTGAAAAGCATTTCAGACAAATAACTTTAATGCAACTAATTAAATGTCCTAAGAAACATTTAACTTCCCTCCTCAGCAGGTCCTTTCCTAACAGCACCACAACTTTCTCACAATAATTATATAAGATATCTGACTCCTAATTAACATTCCAGCCTCATGTTTTATTGATCACCAGCTCCAACGCTGAGGGCAAAGCTGTTTTAGAACCCACCCACCTCTTCAACCTCAGTCCAGGGGTGCCATGAAATGATCTGCTTATAACCAGACCAGCATGAACAGCCAGCAGAGTTATGGCTTCTGCTCCAAATTCATGGAATCCCAGGATGGTTTGGGTTGGAAGGGGACTTAAAGACCCTCCAGTTGCCATAACAAGGACACCTGACTTACCTTGTCCCATACATGTTCCCAGAGAACTCTGCGTGCTCAATGAATTCCCCAGCATCAATCTCCTTCTGCATTTCCTCTCTGGTCACAAAGTGATAATCTGGAGAAGGAAAAACAGGAAAAAAAAAGCCAGGAATTAACAGTTTTGAAGGTAAAGTTCATGGTCAAAATGACACCCATGGGAGCCTGGGGGAGAAGACACTTGAAGTCAGTTCTGGACAATGCTGGGAGAGGGCAGAGATCCATTTCCCAGTTGTTGTACATGGCATTCCCTCTCCACACCAGTTGCTCAGACACCTCTTCCAGACCCTGAGATGAGCTCAGTTGGTTAAAACTTGGTTGTAATAATGCCAAGGTCATGGGTTCAATCCCCTGTTTGGGCCACTGACTTGAGCTGGACTTGATGATCCTTGTGGGTCCCTTCCAACTCAGAACAGTCTGGGATTCTGTCTGGCCAAAAATGCTGCTGTTCCCCCTTTTCCATATCCTTTCCCCTTCCTGGTGCAGTGGGAACCTCTCCCCCCTCACCCACAGGTGTGGAATAGCAGGGGTGGCAAAGTCCTTAATTTGAAAACATTCATAATTATAGACTAGAATGGGATGAGAGAAAAGGAGATGAAAGGGAACATCAAACCCAAACTAACTAAAAAAAAGAATGTTTCTCTATCTTTTGTTAAAATTCCTCCCTTTCATTTCAGAGTGAGAGCTGCCATTGGAAATTAAGTACAAACCTCATTTGAGTCTTTTTTAAATATGCAAATAAGTGAGAAAACAGCTGGGGACAGGCTGTTAATGCAGATAAAACATCTCATTAAGCAGCTGCACTTCCCAGAGCACCGGACAGTTGAGGTACCTCCCCAGAGCTACCTGGAACTTTGGAAACCTGAGTCACCCAATGGCCAAGTTCAGACCAGGGTGTCTAAACTGAGAGTCCTGCTGTGAAAATCTTGGGGAATTCTTTGGGGAGCCCAAGGAGGCAGATCCAGCTGCAAGACACTCACCTTTGCCATTCACTTCCCCAGGTCTTGGCTGCCTTGTGGTATCTGCAGGCAAAAAAACAAACCAGCCTTGTGAATTCTGTGCATCAACCAAGGGTGTCAGAGCATCACAGAAACTCCAAGGTCTCAGTGGTTTATGGATCTTTAGGGGGAAAAGTCTCTACCAGGAGGCAACTTGGGAGAAAACACTAAGATTGAGTTTGGAGTGAGAGGATTCAGTTGAATCAAGAGCACAGGATGAAACACACAAAAAGAAAGCTGATTTTAAGCTTTTTCACCTCCCACAACATTAAATTTTTAAACCTTCATTATTTGCTGTTTCATAGTGGAGTGAATCCAGATCTCAAAGCAAGGATTTTACTTGCAGTACCCAAAGTGTTGGGACATCAAAATACCTTTTAGTGATGGAGTAAAAAGCATCTTGCAGAGCTCCAGGGAAAAATCAAGCGGCTTTTGAAGGAGAAATCTGGGGGAATTTGGAAAAAAATCTTGTAACCTCTCTGTGTTTAGAGATGTGGGGAATCACCAGACCTGGAAAGGGTGTTATTCCAGACAAATCTTTCACTGGCCACTCAACACCAGGAGGGAAAGGTATCCTGGCTTATTCAAACATCTCCAAGAGCCCACAGACAGACTGGGACACAGGCAAGCCATGGCAAACCATTATTTGGGGCTCAAATACAGTTAGAGAAGCAGGTCTGGGCTCCCAGCCCTGAACTCCAGCACTGCCCATCCCTGGAGACACCCAGATACTCACGGGAGACGCTGAAGCCGAAGATGTTCTCGTAATCTTTGAGCAATTTCTTTAACAAAGTGCTTTTCCCTGCACCTGATGGGCCACTCAGAACCACTGGCCTTGGTCCCTGCATGACTGGAGAGAGACAGAAAAATAGAGGTGTGGTTGGAAACACAGCTGTGGATTCCCAGGAGTTCTCAGCTCCTCAAAACAACCCTTTACCCTCAGAGAGAAATTTCTGCAGGAAAATCTGAACTGATGAGAAATCACAAGCCCAGAGCTGACAGAAAGTACTGGGAGTGCAGGATGTTCTCAGGGGATTGAGGTTAAACTCACAGGACATAACCCAAAGGAGGAGCAAACTGGGCTCCAGCTGCCACTCAGCTGGGATAATTCAATCCAGCTGTTCTCCATCACCACAGCTGGGTCCCAACTGGATGTAGATCCTGGGGAAAAACTTTCTCTAGCAGGAAGAAAATATTGTTTGTGACTGGTGGCACCTGGAAATGGGACAGAAGGACAGTCCCAGACCCTTCTCTTGAAAGAGAAGAAGCCTCAAGGAGAGTTTGCAGGATAAGTTTCCAGCATGTGCTCCATCACTAAATCCCAGGATCCTGCACCAGAACCTGAACTCAGGTGCAATCCCTGACACAAACACACTCTGGGGTTTATTTCCATATTTCCTGGAACACCAACTCCTGCTGGAGGTGTCTCATGGCAAGAGGGAAGAGTGGAGTTCCTGGTTCAGGTTAAAAAAGAGCAGCCTGGGGCCACACAGAAATTGCTGCAGTTGTTTCTTCAGCCAGAAAGAAAAAAAAAAGAAGGAAAAAAAAGGGTGTTTTCATGTTCCTGCCTCTCTGGGGAGGAAGAAAGGTTAATTATCAAAATATAATAATATTTTGATAAAGATTAAGTAAGAATAAAGAAGAAAACACTGTAGGAGAGTGTAGGGGGTACCACTGGGGACCCTCATCCATCAGCAGCTTCCAAGCCTGAGGTGACAAATCAAACAAGCCTGTTCTGTCCTTCCTATTTAAAACAATTACTTCTTCAAGCAGCAAAATCCCTGGAAAAGCGTTTTTTTACCCTCATGGCCTGGGTGTGTCCTGGGGAGCAACGAGCCAAGGGGCAGATAATGCCTTTCCATTTGAAATTAGCTCATAGCAATGTCAGCCCGACCTTGCAGATCACTTTTGAAAGAGCCTTAAGCCAAGTGCTGTCTCACCAGAGCAGCTGTGTGGGCTAATCCAGCCAGGCTGCCTCCCTGACCCTGCCTGCACACCTCCTTATCCCTCAATCCCCCCAGCAGGCAGCACGACAGCCACACCATTACACAACTCTGCCCTCTGTTCCCTGAGGACAATTGTCTGACCTGAGTTTCCTCCAAGCCTGGGATGTTCATACACAAGGTCTAAGCAGGTGCCAACAGCAGCAATGTGGGTGGAGAAACACCCACAGCCAATAATGATCCACGAGGAAATTCCTCTTTTTATGGTTTTTTCCTTTTTTTTTATGGTTTTTTTTTCCTTCCAGGTGCTGCAGCCCCAGAGATCCACCCCATCAAAAGCTCTCCAGGGACCTCAGAGGGTGAGTCCCACCACCAAGTTGCCTGATTAAGGTCCAACATCCAAAAACCACAAGGCTGGACAAGCTCCAGGAAGCCCTTTTGGGAACCTTCTTACCATTCCCTTAGTCCTTGATCTTTGCTAATATCCAAATATCACAAGTTTTGCCTCAATGTTCAATAACAGAGGAGGAAAGAGGACCAGCAAAATGCTACTCAGTGCTTGCAGCAAGGAAGTGGAAGATGCCTGAGGAGTCACTCAAAGCATTTCCCTCTCTCCTGACTCTCAGTTTCTCACTCCCACCTATTTCATAGAATCATAGAATGGATTGGGTTGGAAAAGACCTCCCAGATCATCAAGTCCAACCCTTGGGCCAACTCCAGTCCCTTTACCACATCATGGCACTCAGTGCCACGGCCAAGCTCACTTGAAAAACCTCCAGGGATGGGGAATCCACCCCCTCTCTGGGCAGCCCATTCCAATGCCTGAGCACTCTCTCTGCAAAGAAGTTTTTTCTGCTCTCCAACTTCAATTTGCCCTGGCAGAGCTTGAGCCCCCCGTGCCCCCTTGTCCTATTGCTGAGTGCCTGGGAGAAGAGACCAACCCCCACCTGGCCACAACTTCCCTTCAGGTAGGAAAGGTATTGATAAGGTGAGCCCCAAACATGCCTTGGAAAACACTCCAGAAGAGAAAGTAACCACAGATATTCACCACCCTTCCCACCTCTGCTCCCAAACAATGTTCCTTCCCCGCAGCCCACCCTGCTCAGCTCCCAGCAAAGCCCCACACGTGACCCTGGGATGCCAGCACGGATTCTGCCCAGCTGTCCCACAGCTTCTCCTTCCCTGTGATCCAGCTGTGCCAACAGGAACTGTCCTACATCCCAGCTAGAGGGAAAAGAGCTTTCCTCTCTTCCTCTCCATCACAACTTCACCTGCCCTTCAAGGAGGAATTCAAAGCTGCCCAAATGACTTCCAGTCACTTCATTCACCCCCAGACAAACTGGGAATGGGTCGAAGGGATGGGATGGGCTGGGAGCGGGTTCCAGAGCATCCTTACCTTTTCCTTTTGCTCCCTTCCAACCAAGGAATGCAGTCCAGCCCCAGGCAGCAGCAACAAGCTCAGGGCAGGAGCTGGGTGATTTGTGAGCTCCTAAAGCCTTAATTAAGGAGCCGCAATTTTCAGATGGCCAATGAGAGCCACCAGCTGGGCTTTAATCCTCCCTCGTGGATCCTCCTCCACTCCTCTGCTTGGCAAAGCTGCACCAAACACCCCCAAAAGGCTGAGAGGTGCTGGCCTGGGATTATTGATGCCTAAAGTCCTGGGTTTGGGGTCTCTCACGGCATCATTAAGGAAAACAGCCAAACTGTCCCTGTCCCTGCAGGTGACCTCACAGTCACCAGTGTGAAGGGACAAGGATTCACCTGCACATGGTTTGGGTTGGAAGGGACCTCCAAAACCATCCAATTCCAGCTCCCAAGGGCAGGGACACCTTCCACTATCCCAGGTTGCTCCAAGTCCTGTGCAGCCTGGCCTGGGACACTTCCAGGCATTTCCTCCTGCAGGCAAAGCTCCTCTCCCTCTGGACCAAATCCACACAGGGCTGTTGCCTCCAGCCACTGCTCCACCTCAGCTCAACCACCACTAAAGTGACAGAAAAACTCCTTCTCTTGCCCACAGACCCAAACCCAAGCCACCAAACCATGTCCCAGCACTTCCACAGCAGATCCTTCACCTCACCTGCCTTTCCTTCACCTCACTCCCTTTTTTTTTCCCTCCCTAAAAATACTCTTAACTGAGAAGACACACCTGGGCTGTGATCATGTCTCCCTTCCTTGGCAAACAGGCTAAAAATAAACCAAGACACTTGCAGGTGTTTCCTCTTGCCTCCCCCTCATGTATCCCTTCTCTTTTGTTGGAGAGGAAAACGGGATTTAGAGGGAACAAAAGCCATTTCCACTCCCAGGTGATGGGGCTGGACCCTCGTGGGCAGCAAACTGGGAATTTCATAGAACTCCAGAACAGTCTGGGTTGGAAGGGACCGTAAAGATCATTTCATTCCATGGGCAGGGGCTCCTTCCACTGTCCCAGGTTGCTCCAAGGCCTGCCCAGCCTGGCCTGGAACCCTTCCAGGGATGCAGCATCCATAACTTCTCCAGGCAAACCCACTCCTGAGGAAGAGCTGGATGGCAAAGGGCCAGCCTTGCTCATTCCCTGCTCCCCCAGCTCTGCCAAACAGCTCCTCCCACCAACCCACAGCCCTTGAAAACCACAAGTAAAGCCCCCCAAAAGCCCCAAATTGTGATGGATATGGGGCTTTTTCTACCTCCTCTTTGGTTTGCAGCCCAGCAATGCACCTCTGCATCCCATTTCCGAGCTCCCTGCAGCAGGAGCATCACAAGGATGTATTCATTTTAAGCAGAATGTCTATTTTTTTCCCCTTTGCTCATATTTTGGCATTTTCAGAGCAGTCAATCTGCAAATATCCAGCACAGGGGGGCTCCTAAAACGGGTTTGGATCCAGCCTAACATCCCAAAATCACCATGGAGTTGATCAGCAAGAGCAGCACAACTAATTAATTGTTTCATTAATATCTGGGGAGGTCCCACACCCAGGACTGAGGACAAATGGACCTGAAAGCCAGGTGGTCACTGAAGGAAAATGCAAGAAGTTGTCCCTAAATCAAGGAATGTTTCCTGGCCTGCTCCTGATTGCTGAACTCACCCTGGATTTTACCTGGGAGGCAGCAACAAAACCAGGAAAACAAAGGACAGACATCACAAGAGTTAAATAAATTAATGCTGATTAGCAGAGAGGTTTTACAGGGAAGGCAAAGCCCCTTTACAAAGAAGAAAAGAAGATTAAAGCAGTTTCCCTGGAGCCTTGAGAAAGGTCTCCTGGATTAGGATTATAAACCTGTCCCCTATTTTTAGCAGGTTTGTTATAAAGCTGCCACTCCCACCTTTCTGAGATTTGGGATTCTTTCCAAAAGGAGACAGGGAATTACCTGCAGCACTGAAACAGGAGCAGGGAGGTCGGTCCCCTCCACCCTCAGCCCTGCTGTGATTCCATGAGGAGCATCCTACAGCAGCAGGAGCACTCAGGCACCTGTTTCTTGGAAACAATTACCCAATGAGCACTAATTAGCCCCTCTCCTGGCTGCACTGCTGGCACTCCTGGCTTGCAGGTGATGCTGCAGCACCAACATGAACCTCCTGCTCAAGGTCACTGCAGAAATCTCTGAGGTTGAGGCCAAATATTCCAAACTGGTCCAGTTCAATCCAGCAACCAGTTAGACCCAGTTTAGCCACCTGGGTAAAGCTCTCAGAGAGGAAGCTCACACAGGTGAGGTTTCACCACCCACTTCCCCACAAGTGTTTTTGGATACCTGCAGGATGCTCATCCCAAACTCCCTCTCTCTTCCCCACAAACCAAACTGATCCCACGTGCATTTCCCTGCCTGCCTTATCCACCTGGGGACAGGGATGACAGCTCAGCTCAGGGATGGGGACACACCCTGCCCTGTCCCACCCCACACGGATAACGGGGCACACGCAGGACTCAGAGGGCCTTGGGGAGCTCAGCATTGCCAGGGCTGGGCACAGACCCTCATCCAGGGGGTCCTGTGGGGGGGATCAGCACCCCCAGGGCAGCACCTCAGCACCCCAGGGCCCCTCAGCCAAGGGACACTGTGAGGGGCTGAGGACCCCCAGGATAGGCTGAGGACCCCCAGGAGGAACTGAGGACCCCCGGGAGGGGCTCAACACCCTGGGCTGGCTGAGCCCCCTCAGCTGAGGGTCCCTGTGAGGGGCTGAGCACCCCAAGATCCCCATGAGGGGCTGAGGGAGAAATCCAGCACCCCGGAGCCGGCTGGGACCCCTCATTCCAGGGCTTCCCAAGGGGTTGAATCCCCCAGGGCCCCTCAGCCAGGGGACCACATGAGGGGCTGCGCATCCCAGGACCAGCTGGGACCCCAAGGCCCTTGCGGGGGAGGGCTGAGCACCCCAGCACCCCTCAGCAAAGAACTGTGGGGGGTTGAGCACCCCAGGACCGCTCAGCCCAGTGACCACACAAAGGGCCGAGCACCAGCAGACCAGCTGGGACCCCAAGGCCCTTGTGGGGGGCTGAGCATCCCAGGACCCCTCAGCCCAGAGCCCCCGTGCCAGCCTGAGCCCCCGGGCCGGCCGTGACCCCTCACACACGGATCCCCGTGAGGGGCCGAGCTCCCAGCACAGCCTCACTCAGTCCGGGACAGCCGTGAGTGTCTGCTCGGCCCGGGTGTCCCGGCCGGGCACCCGGGCAGTGTCCCGGTTATCCTGATCCTGGTGCCCCGGGGTGGGCGGTGTCCCGGTCCGGGCAGTGTCCCANCCAGCTGGGACCCCAAGGCCCTTGTGGGGGGCTGAGCATCCCAGGACCCCTCAGCCCAGAGCCCCCGTGCCAGCCTGAGCCCCCGGGCCGGCCGTGACCCCTCACACACGGATCCCCGTGAGGGGCCGAGCTCCCAGCACAGCCTCACTCAGTCCGGGACAGCCGTGAGTGTCTGCTCGGCCCGGGTGTCCCGGCCGGGCACCCGGGCAGTGTCCCGGTTATCCTGATCCTGGTGCCCCGGGGTGGGCGGTGTCCCGGTCCGGGCAGTGTCCCAGCTATCCCGCTATCCCTGTCCGGGCGGTGTCCCGGCTATCCCGGTATCCCTGTCCGGGCGGTGTCCCGGCTATCCCGGATGTCCCGCTATCCCGGTGTCCCCCCCGGTCCCGCAGCTCACCCGCCCGGGCCAGGCCGGCCCCGCGCCCCACGCGGATCATGAGG
>VWZD01008000.1:333-20625 GCA_013396695.1 Sakesphorus luctuosus | reverse complement strand
AACCTATAATTCCCCCACACCTCCAGACCCCGAGACCCCCAAGCCCATGAACTGCTCCCCCTTCCAGCCCTGAAGCCCCATCCAGGCTCTGAACCCTCCATGCTCACCCTGCAACCCCCTCCCAGCCTCTGAACCCCCTCCCAGCCCCTGAGCCCCCTCCCAGGCCATGCACAAGCCTCACACCCCCCACCTCAGGGTTATACAACCCCCTTTCCAGGCTGTCCAGGCTTTGGTTCCCCCACGAACCTCTGGGGGGCCACATTTGCATCCTCCCTCCTTCAGGAGCGCCCCCAGGGTGGCACAGAGGATCCAGGAGGGTAAATCCCTCCCCAGCCCCTCCCCAGACCCACTGTGGGGTCCGGCACCATGTTCGGCTCGTCCCGGGGCGGGGTCCGGGGGGGCCAGGACCAGTTCAGCTGGGAGGATGTCAAGACAGACAAACAGCGTGAGAACTACCTGGGTAAGGGCTGGTGCTGCCCCAAGCCCCCTGTCCCACTCTCCCTGCGCACCCCAGTGTGGTCTGGGGGGCAGATGGAGGGTTTGGGGTGCGAGGATTTTGTGGGGGGTGGGTTGTTTCCCACAGGGAACTCGCTGATGGCGCCGGTGGGGCGGTGGCAGAAGGGGAAGGACCTGACCTGGTATGCCAAGGGCAAGAAGGACACGGCCCCACCGTTATCCCGGGAGGAAGAGCTGGCTGCCGTCCGCCTGGCCGAGCAGGAGGCCATGATGGCAGCACTGTGAGTCCACACCCCACACAGCCCTCCCAAAAAACGGGAGAGCCTCCCCCTCACACATCACCCGCTTCTGTTTTTACAGGGGCTACAAGAATGTAAAGAGGCAGCCCACAGGCCTCAGCAAGGAGGTAATTGGGGCACCACATGTCCTTCCAGCATCCCTGGGGGTGTCCCCTCTCCTTGGCTCTAATTTTGGGAGGGGACACACCCAGGACACACTGCCCCTCCCCACAGGACCTGGCTGAGGTTTGCAAACGGGACGGCGCCGAGCGAGACGAGAAGGATGTGGATCGGGTGGTGGGTTTGGGCAGCTCCAGGTATGGAAAGGGAGGGATCCCATAGTGATTTCAGGACTATTAGATTGTTTTGATTTTACCTTTTTTAAGATTTTTTTGCGTGGTCTCTCCACAGTGGCAGCGCAGGCCGAGTGATGCTCTCCAAGGAGGACAAAGAGGCAGCCAAGATGGGGCTCTCTGTCTTCACGGTACAGTCACGTTGTCCTTGGGAGAGTAAAAACAGAGGTGGAAAAAGGCAAAAAAAACATGCCCCACACTTGGAATATTTAATTTATAAACCTGGATGTTGTAGCACAGAGACCTGCAGGAGCTCCCTGTGTCCTGAGTTAATCTGTGGGGTTTGAATTTGAAAGCAGCCCTTGTGGATGTTTTAATTTTTTTCCCCCAGATTTAATTTTTATTTCTTTTTTTTTAGATTACATTTAATTTTTAAAGGGAGAAAAATCCCTTTTTCTTGTAATTCAAAGCTGTGGGCTCATGGGCTTATTCCATATTTTTCCCCTCTCCAACCTTAGCACCAGAAAGTCTCCAGCAGCCCTGAGACATCTGGCTCCAAGAAGAAGCAGGAGGAGAAGGTGGAGGAGAAACGGTGAGGAGTTTTCCCACTTTGGTAGGAAACCACCTGAAATGGTCTGGTTTTTGTTGGGAATATTTTGCAAAATGTTTCCATGGCTCCATTTGGCATCGGGTTTGTTCTGCATCTGCCTCAGTCACCCCCAAAAACTCTGCTTTCTCCTCACAACCACTTTTTTGGGGGTTTTATTCCCGAGGGTTTCTCCTTGGCCAAGGGATGTGGTGGGATGTGCCTGGAGGGAGGGATGAGGATGAGTTTTTGGAGAAGCCAGAGGGGTGCACAGGACAGGGATCCTCAGTGCTTGATCTCCTCCGTGCAGACCAGAGAGCAGCAAAAAATCCAAAAAGGAGAAAAAGAAGAAGAAAAAGAAGAAACATAAGAAAGAGAAGAAGAAGGACAAGGACAAGCATCCCAAGAAGGACACTGCCCCATCATCCTCTGATTCTTCTCCAGATCGGGACAAGAGGTGGCTGGGTCGGGATGGGGCCTGAGACCTGGTCTTGGGGCATCATGACTGGAAAATGGGATGAGGGATTTGGGAGAGCCACGTGGCCTGGCATTCCAAAATCCCGTTTTCATCCCCAGAATTATCTTGTTGGTGTCCCCAGTGTCCCTGCTGTCACTTACACTTCCATCCCTGTAGGCACCACCGAAGGAAAACGCAGCAGCGCTCTGAGATGTCGCGGCACGGCAGCCGGCGCCGGCACGACACGGATTCCTCTGGGAGCAGCCGGGATTCCGGGCGGAGCCCCTCGCGGCGGCGCCGCCGGAGCAGGGACAGGGACAGGGACAGCCGCGGCCACCACCCGTCCCCGCGGCGCAGGGGCAGGAAGAGGAGCAGGAGCAGGACCCCCCCGTCCCGCGGGGTCAGGCAGCGCCACGACACCGACTCGGAGGACTGAGAGGGAGCCTGGGATTGTCCCAGGGAGATCCCACATAGATTTATATTTTTTAAAGTGATTAAATTAAAGCCGCGGCTCTGCGGGCACCGGGGCTGAGTCTGGCAAAGGGCATTAGGTTTGTGATGCCAACACAGCCCCTGCCCTGCCCACCACCGTGGCAGGACCAGCAGTTCCCCCCATGCCTGGGGTAGCAGGTGCTCAGGCAGCTGCCTCCTCACTCCCTGGATCCATCTATCCATCCATCCAGGTGGGATTCAGCATGGATACTGCAGGGTCTGGGCTGGTGCTGGGATGGTTCTGGCTGTGGTGCTGGAAATGCTGTGGATACCTCGTGCTTATGTATAGAGACTTTGGAAGAGATTATTATTATTATTATTATGTTTTTTATCTTCTTTCCCTGCCTTCGAGTGCCTGCCAGCACAGCAGCTGGAAGAGTTCCTTTTCTTACACATTCCCTTAATTTATCAGCTGCATGGAAGGGCCCTTAAAAACCATCCAGTCTATCCATGGGCAGGGACACCTTTCACTAGACCAGGTTGCTCCAAGCCCTGTCCAGCCTGGCCTTGGACACTTGAAATAATTCCTTGGCTGACAGGGCAGTGGATGGGACCAGAGTGTCTTCCATAGGCTTTTGCCCTGGCACATCCTGCCACATCCACCCACCCCAGGGAGCAGCAAACTCCATTCCCATACAGGATTTAAACCCTCAAAACATGAGAATTTATGTACTTGGAGCACTGGAAAAGGGGAAATTCACATCAATAAATAGAAACACTGATCTGAGTGGGAAGGGGTTGTCCCCAGCAGCTCCGGAGCATCGCCGGCTGCTGGCGTGGCCGTGCCAAGCACAAGGGCCTCATTTGTGTAATTACTGATGCAATGTCAGACAGGGAGGGTTTGTGTGTCTTGGTGGACAAAAGCCCAGTGGGATTGGGGTGAGGAGGAGCTGACAAAGCCCTTCTGTCCCACATCCCTCCCTCCCGTGAGCACGTGCTGGGCACGGGCAGTGGGAGAGGCTGTGGAGCAATCACAGCCTTCAGTGACCCCCCACACCAAGGTGTGTTTTGAGGGGTTGACAAACTCCTGACAGGGGCACAGGGCTGTTCCTCATGGTCTGAGCAGCTCCAAATCCATCCCAGAGACCCCCATTGCAGGAGCAGGGAGGCCCCAAGTCCGGGTGCTCCCTGGCTGAGGGGCTGTGACTCTGCTGGTGCTCACCAGACTGAGCTCATGGTCACTCTCCTGGGGGCTTTGGGGGTCCAGGATGCAACTGGAGCCTGCTGGGAGCATCCCAGTGCAGGGCAGTGATGGGGATGGTGGAGCAGGGCTGTGCTCCATGGGAACTGGGAGCAACAGGCTGCAAAGGGAGCAATGTGAGAGTGAAATCCCAGTGTCCTGCTCCTTCCCTGGGCTCCCACTTTCCCTGCCTTCATCTCCCAAGCAGAGGGGGTGGATGCCCTGGGCAGAGCTGGACTCTGCCAGGATGATTTGCACCCACAGCTCCACACAAAGGTCCCAGCCAGTGCCAGAGGGTGCTGATCTGCCAAGCCCGATGCCAGAGGGGCCGTGGCACAGCTGTCCCGGCTCAGTTCAGCTCTCCTGAGCTTTCTCCTGCCCCTCCTGTGTCACAGCTTGGCCTCTCCTGCTCTCCCCTCTTCCTATTTCACATTCCAAGAGCTGAGCAAAGTAGTCTGAGAAACACAGACAAGCCAAAGCCAAGGGTGAGGTGAAGGAGCCCGGTCCCATCACAGAGCCGGTCACCCCAGAAACCTCCAGGCTCAGCTGCTGCACCAGGTCCTGGAGGGACTGGTCAGGATCCTTTCCCCTGGGTGGCCAAAATTCCTGAGGGGCTGGCCAAGCCCAGAACAAATCAAAGCCTGTGGCTGCCTGGAGCAGAGGGCAGAGCACATTCCCTGTGCTTTCCACAGCAAATTCTGTGTGCAGGGGAGCAGGATCCCATCCCAGCTGGCCCTTCACGTTCAATTCCCTCCCAGAACAGGAATAAAGAGATGCCCTGCCCTAACGGGGATGCAAAAATCCTAATTCAGAGCTTGAAATTCCAAGGGGAGACTAACCTGACTTGCAGGAGGTTTGGGATCCCAAGTTCACCCAATGCAGTTTCCCCTTTACAGCCCTGGTCCCTGTTACTCATCCAGGATTCTAGGCTTCCCTGTTGGGAATTTGCTCTCTAACCTGCATGACAGACTCTTCATCTACAGCTTTCCAGCCTGTGTACAGGGAATCTGCTGCAGCTCCAGCCAGGAGAACAGCCAGCTCCTGGCAGGCAGCCCAAGTGTGATCAGATCATCCTGGAGCAGCTGAAGGCAGGACGGTCAGCTGGGAGGAGGAGCTCTGTCCCGGATCCAGAGGGGACTGCAGAATGGAAAAATGCAAAACAAAGCATTTAGGAAGGCAGAATTCCTGTTATTCCCCACAAAACTGCTAATTCACAGATCTAGTTATTAAAGGGGATCAGCAGGAGGAAGAACCTGTTGTGGGAAGTGATGGGGTGACTCGAGAAGCTCATGAGATGCCCTTGAGGCAATGAAGTGACTCCAGCACAGCCCAACCATTCCCAGCCTGCAGGACCCACAAACCATCACCCACTTCACCTGCAGGATTCCAACCAGGAATGATTTATTACTTGGAAAATACAGGAGACATCCTCAAATTTTAATGCCAACTGGTTGGATTTGGATCCAGCACAAGGCACTGCACGAAGATGATACAAAGAACACAACACCAGTGCAAGTTTCATGAAACTTTTTATTCAACAAGTATATCATTATGATTCTGCCAAGATGATCGAATGAACAGCAAGGCATAAAAAACATGAAATAGTTAAGAGATTTTATTCTAATAGCTTTAATTACAGTGCTTGTTTGTCGAAATGAAAACTGAAAACAAGTATACAAAACAGTTGATTACTAATTGTGTATTGAAAGCAATAAAGGTTTCCACAACACTAAATAAACCAGTTCTGATAGTTCCTCAAGTTAAAGTTTTAACAGCTCCAGCTTCTTCAGTGTTTATCAAAATACAAAAGAAAAGTAAAGAGGTCTTTTTTTTATTTTTCTGATGGCAAATCTGAACCTTGCAGTATGAGGGATGCCAAGGGTTTTCACACATATACAGATATGGGATTGTTCCAAAATGGGATTGAATACTTCTAGAGTGGAATGACTCTCCAAACTCTCATGCTTCTTGTTTGTTTGGTTTTTTCCTAGACACTATATATAGATGTTTGGTGTTTCTCATGGCAATTCTTACGTTAAGTACAGTACTTTCTGCCTACAGAGCTTAGGACTAGGACAGGCTGTGCATCCTGTGGAAAGGTTTTGCCTCCTGGAGTGGTTTACGCACAAGAAAAGTACAAAACACTTTTTGACAAATACGACAGGCTAAAAATGTCGACTTCTGGAAATGATTCAAGTTCAATGGAAACGAGAAATCTCACCTGAACCAAAAGTCAGATGTTTAGCGTGATTCTGCAAAGCTCATCTAAACCAGGTCCAGCAAATCTTTCAAAGGTTGTGAACAAAGATGAGCACAGACTACGAGCTACAGAAAGAGCCAGAGATCTACTAGTAATGATGTGTTCGTTAAGCAGATGAAGCTAATTGGGTGTCAATCATTGCTTCACCCTTTCAAAAGAATCAAGAGTCACCACGTTAGAGCTGGAGCAGCAGAAGCGATGTCAAACGTTTGTGTGCTGAAGTGTTTTTACTTTTCCTTGTCTATGTAAAAAAATACAGAATTCAGGTTAAAAACCAACCACCAAAATGGATCTCACAGATCTCACAACCCAACCGAGATGGAATTCAGCTCCACTGCACAAGGACCACTGGCAACCCTTATGTTATTAACCCAATTAAATCCCTTCCAGGTACTAAACAGTGACTTGATTCTTTACAATAAAAAAGCTGAGTAATATTGCATAGGAGTACCAGAAACTGCCTCATTGGAAACAAAAACTATTTACATTAAATAAGAAACCTAACTGTTTTCAGGCTTGTATTTGCCACATTTACAGCATGATGCAATATATACTGTGACAAAAAAGAAATGAAAACAGCTTCCGGCACTCAATACCACAAAGTAGCACAGTTTGCCACATTAGAGTAAAGCGAAGGGCGAAGAGGAGGAAATAAGAGGGAGGGGTGGAAAAAGAGGGAAGAGGAAGGTTTATGGTTTCATTTCTGGTTTCGGAGCTGATTGGACAACCAGTCCAGTCCTTCATAGAGACCATCTCCACTAGTGGCACAGGTTGCCTGGATGTACCAGTTCCTGTGACGAAGAGAATGCAGTCCAAGTTTGTCTGTGATTTCTGCTGCATTCATCGCGTTCGGCAGGTCCTGGGGGAAGGAACAAGAGTCATTGTCTCCCCACTCTTTTGATCATCAGCTTTAAAGGCATTAAAAGAAAGTTAAGAGCTCTCAGAACTCCTCTTCCAGAAAAACTCAGTGGATTGCTTTGATAGTCAAGCTATTTCCCCTACACTGGCAAAAGCCTCTCAGGTCAACACCACGATCAAAAGCAAATATTACAGAATATTCCATAGGGCAGTGAGACAGCTGATGCTTGGATAGAGTCACCAAGCCCCTCAGTACTGACCCAATTCCAAGCTTGTTTCGTTCACTTTCCACTCAGGAAATCCTTTCTGTGACTGCACTTATGGTTGAAGATCAACCTTGATCACAGATCACTGCTCTGCTGAGCACAGCTTTTTACAGCCCACCTTCCCCCTTTATAGCCAGGGGAAATTTAAGTTGGAGAGCAGAAAAAAACTTCTTTGCAGAGAGAGTGCTGAGGGATTGGAATGGGCTGCCCAGAGAGGGGGTGGATTCCCCATCCCTGGAGGTTTTTCAGCTGAGCTTGGCCGTGGCACTGAGTGCCATGATCTGGTGATGGGACTGGAGTTGGCCCAAGGGTTGGACTTGATGATCTGGGAGGTCTTTTGCAACCCAATCCATTCTATGATTGATTGTCTGATTCCCTGCTCCTGGACCCAACTTAGGGATTTCTTCACCCTTCCCAACTGAGCCCCTGCAATGATGAAGCAAGATGTTATTTCTTCTTTACCTTTACTACTCATATTTAAGATCCCTGACATTTGGTTTAAGCTGCCAAGACCTTTACAAGCAATAAAAGGCAGAACTCTCAGCTCACAGGTCAACACAAGTCATTTAAAAGTTAACCCAGTGCTTCCACCAACACTGGCAGTGCCCTCAAACACCCTCAGTGAAGAATTCAGGGCTGTTCCAGCACTCCAGACTTCCCCTGTTTGTAAGGAGCTTGAGAAGGTGCTGTGATTGAGCCATGTCAATATTAGGAAAAAAAAATCCAACTGGTAGATTTTTTCCCTAAAACTGAAAACAGAAGAATTTCTATCAGCCAAGACTGTTTAGAAGAATGCTCCTTTCAGGTGAGAATTTAACCTATGGTTTGTTGCCTTCCATTTACTGGGAGTTTGTCTATTATTATCCTGAAAATACAAATGTCAAGGTCAAGATCTGGCACTGAGGAACATGTTGGGATGTTTTCAAGAGTTCATTTTGGGCATACCTGTTTGTTGGCAAACACTAATAAAACAGCATCTCTAAGCTCATCTTCTGCCAACATTCTCATAAGCTCTTCTCTGGCTTCGTTCACACGTTCTCTGTCATTGCTGTCAACCACAAAAATCAGACCTAGAAAGAAGCAAACCACCAGAATAAGCACTAACTCAAAGTTATTGGCTAATAATGAATATATTTGGAGGTCAGAACTAAGCTCTGAAGGGAAAATAATGCACAACAACTCTGTGTAAATCAGAAAAAAATACAGTTTTCTTATTACTCTGATCTCATGTCTGAGAGAAAGTCTGTCCTTGCTGAAAGCTGGTGAAAACTGGTGTTAGTTTGCATTTGGGTTTTTGGAACTTGGCGCTTCCTCTGCATAACCACTTGGCATTTTCCAGGGACAGGACTCAAAGACAGGCAGCATCACAAAGGCACAGCAGTGAAAGGAGTGACGAGCTCTCAGTTCATGGGGCTGCAGAGCTTGTAGTAAAGACTCTGCTTTGAAGTGAGGGCAGAGCTGTGGCTCTGACAGGAGAAAAGCAACTTCTGAGCTCACTGTGAGTCACAAGGACAAGGAAGAACTGGTTTCTGGATTTCTTCCCATCCCTCTTTGAACCTGCAGTGGCTTGAGAGAAGAGCCAGAGCAGCACACAAACACACCCTTTTATAATGACAGATATTTCCATTCCCCTACAAGAAACTTGCAAAATTACCTTAGTAAGGACATTAAATAAACCTTTTAGACACTGTAAACCTGTGATTTTTCACTCACCTTGTGTGTTCTGGAAATAATGGCGCCAGAGTGGCCTGATCTTGTCCTGGCCACCCACGTCCCACACTGTGAAACTGATGTTCTTGTATTCTACTGTTTCCACATTGAAACCTGGAACAGGAATGGGGGCACAAATCTCAGTTAAACAGAGCTGGCCTGTTGTATTTACCAAGTCCCACTCAGAATGGGATCATAAAAAATAGTTAGCTCAACATTTAAATTACTTTAAATAAAGTAGATTCTACACTGAAGCTCTCAAAGCAGATAAATGTGGGTTGTCTGGGACTCCCACCATCACCCCCACAGTGATCACACTAATGAGCAGCTCTAATTGCTACCTGAGCGGCTACAAAAGGCAGAGAAAACTTCAAAAAATAAAAACCCCAGGGCTTCAAGAACTGCAAATCAGGTGTCTAATCACCCTCAGGAAAAAGAAAAGGAGGAAAAAGAAAAGGAGGAAAAAGAAAAGGAGGAAAAAGAAAAGGAGGAAAAAGAAAAGGAGGAAAAAAAAAGGAGGAAAAAAAAAGGAGGAAAAAAAAAGGAGGAAAAAAAAAGGAGGAAAAAAAAAGGAGGAAAAAACCCCCTTCAAGATGCCACAACACACTTAGGAGACAAACTGCCCTTCTGTGGCCCATAAAGGCTCATTCCAGAAGTGACTGACAGAGGGAATGGAGTGAAAGAACAGTCACAATCTCCTGCCACAGCCGAACATTTGGCTGTGCCATTTCATACCGTGGCTTTAGCAAGTGTTTGTTCTGACAGACAAGTCACTTGAATCAAGAGTGGCAGCTGAGAGAAGACATTGCTGCAAACAATAACACCCAAATCTCAAAGCAGTCAGTTATAGAAATGGAAAAACTTACCTATAGTAGGAATAGTAGTTACTATTTCACCAAGTTTAAGTTTGTACAAAATAGTTGTCTTTCCTGCAGCATCCAGGCCAACCATTAGAATACGCATTTCTTTTTTGCCAAAAAGGCCTTTGAAGAGGTTAGCAAAAATATTTCCCATGGTTGAGAGATGTTCTCACTGGCCAGTGAAGTCTGGAGGGAAAAGATCAGAGTGTCACTCACGAGTTACCAACAGCTGTGCTCTGACCAGGGCACAAGAAACCACAAAAACTCAGGCAAAAGATAGTATGAATCATTTATAGACATCCCTGCACATGATTTTCTGCCATACAAAAATTAACAGATATGCCAAAACTCATGAAACAACCTGGCTTTGAGTGCTTTAAATATTTCAAATATTCTCGCAGAGAGATCTGAGCATTAAATGCTGTTCTCAAACTTTTGCTTCCAAAATTCATGCCACTGACCACGTGAGGTACTTTCTCCCCCATTGTTAGGGGGTAATTTATCTGCAGCCAAAGTGTCAGCGTTAAATAAACTTTTTCTACTTGACCTGCAGATAAAAACAGTTTTTGCTTAGCACAGCAATAGCTGGTCCTCCTTTTGCAAAGGAAACTCAGAATACAGTTTGGATTCTCTCCTACTCAGAACAGTTTCCTTCCTCTCCAGCCTTGAGGAAACGGCCTTGGAGCAGCACAGACACAGAGCAGCGTTAATCCCATTAACACCAGGGGAAAACCTTCTGCAGGAGCAAATCTGCACTTCATCAAACTTAACCATCAAAAATTAACAGCCACAGCAGAAGAGCAGGTTCAGAAATCAACGTTTCTTCCTTCACAGCCAGTCTGGGTGATTACAGGGAGTGATTAACGTCACCAGGGCTTCCTGTGCCCCCACTGCAGCCTCAGACACCTCCCTGTGCCCCTGGAGGGGGAGTCACCCCATCAAACCCTCCCCTTTCCAAACTCAGCCCTGCACAGTTTAGAGAAGGTTTGAAATCACCAAGAGAATTAATATTCTGCTTATATAAGGTTCACAGAGACTTCACAGGGACCATTCACACCTTCTCTGCTGCTCTGTCTTTTGGAAACTCTCAGGTGTTGGTTTAAAAAGAGCACAACTGAAAATTCAAGTTTCACATACAAGATGCACAAACTGCCAAAAAATTAATTTCCTGTAAATCAATTCAAACATTTTAAAGCACACTAGGAAGGCTGAATAATCTCTGGAAGATATTGTGGATTTTGTGATGAAGTCGTGCCTGGAGCAAATCGCTCTCTAGGAGTAACCTTTACAAAATAGCTATTTAACATAATTAAAATACACTTTGGGTTGAAAAACACACCACAACAAGATCCTCATCCTGCTCTGTTTAGCTCTGTCCCAGAGATGATTAAAGCCTGGCTTCCTCACTCCACACCGGGAAACATCTAAGCAGGTCTGTCCTCCCCAGGAAGCTTTGCTGGACACGATTTTAACCTAAAAGTTAAATGCTGTCCCATTAACCAAGTCACATGTCCAAGCACAGGCAGCTCCACAGTGAAGTTCAGAGTCCACTCCAGAGTTCCTGAGTGACATCAATCACCACGTCAACTTGCTGAAGCAACTCCAGTCAAAGATTCATTTATTTTAAGTTCAATGTAAACAAAACTCTCAAACTAAAAACTCCTGTAAAAACCAGACAGGGCAGTGTGTGGATTGAAACCAAACAGGGGTTTTGAAAGTTCTATGATTCCACCATTTCCTTCGTATTTCTGCAGCACGACCATGGCTATTCCACTCCCACTGAGTATATGGAGGCTGTATAAACAGGAAAGTTAATTAGGAAGCAGAGAAAACAGTTTTGCTGGAGTTCTCATTTCTCCAGTTCCCTGACACAGCAGGAAATCTCCCATCCCAGCCCACAGCCACAGCTCTCCCAGGGCTGGAGGGGAGGGAGCTGTAAAGCTTTCCTTTGTCTGGCCGCTCATTCCACCTCTATCTCCTGCTTCATCTGCAGAGCAGCAGCCAGAGCTGAGCTGTGACCTTTCACCAGAGCTCTCCTCGCTCTTCAAAACGAGCGTATGAACTTTTGTAGCAAGAGAACCCTCACAAAGAATGCCTTTCTTCAGTTTCTGCATGTTTAAAAGCATAACATGTTCACAAATGCTTGGATCCATCACAGTAATTGGGTAACTGAGCAAAATCCTGTCATTTACATCCAGGACACCTTTCCACACCCTGGAGAAGGTGCTTATCCTTAGCACTAACAGCAGTGAATCCCGTTAGATCCCTGTTTTCCTGGCAGCTATTTCCAGGTCAGGTCTGCCCTTCACCACTGCAGATGCTTTTGTACCACCCATCCTCCCTATTTTTACTTTTTGTGAAGAATAAGAAGCTAAGACAGAGTTAAGCAGTCGGTTTCCATTTGCCTCTTGTTCTCTTTCACATTCCTGCCATCCAAACCACTTCTGTAGCTTATTTGGTACTTCAGGGTAGGTGGTATTACAAAAAGTCCCATTTATTTTTACAGGCAGGCAGCACAGTGTGCTTTACAGCCCACCCCTGGCAAAACAAGTGTGTTTAGATGTTGACTAAAAAGCAACTGAGTCACTGCTAAAATGAAAATACCAGGAGAAATCCATCCGCAGAACTCCCACCAACTGTTGTGGTTCCCGCTGGTGACTTGTTGGATGTGGCTGGGACAAAAGACAGGGTTCATCCTCTGACCAGCAGTTTAGTCACAGTCATATTCCCACAAAAAGGAAATCATGGTTTGTACTCCACACTTCTGTCCCTCCCCTGGCACGGCACAGACGCTGCCACAGCAGGAACCGCCCCGACAGTCCAGAGCTGCTTCCCAGCACTTCCCAGAGCTGCTTCCCAGAGGAACATCCCAGCGCTGCTCCCCAGAGCCACTTCCCAGTCCTTCCCAGAGCCGCTTCCCAGCGCTGCTCCCCAGTCCTTCCCAGCGCTGCTCCCCAGTCCTTCCCAGCGCTGCTCCCCAGTCCTTCCCAGCGCTGCTCCCCAGTCCTTCCCAGCGCTGCTCCCCAGTCCTTCTCTGCCACCCGTTAATGCAGCTCAGCTGAGGGATCACGGGATCCCACTGCACTCCAGGGCTGAACTTTAATTCCCATTTCACCCCACTGCTTGGACACTCTGAAAATATGGGGAAATTGAACTCCTTTAGATTAACCAAAAAACCCTGTAAATTTTCAGGCATCTTCCACCTTTGCAATGTGTATCACAGCTCACCGATATTCCATATTAAAGCTGAACCTTCTCTTTCCCTCCACCCAAATGTTATCTTGCAGTTGCTACACCGATCATTTTAGAAGCACGAGTTGGGTAAAATCCCTGAAAACATAAAAGCTGCTTGTAGTACTCGAGCACATCTTCAAAGGAGGGATCCATCAGGCTAAGCGGGAAGATTTGTGTATGAAAGGGAACGATTTAAATAAACAGCACGGAGTGTTTTTGCAGAGCTCAGTGCCTGCTTTCCCTCAGCCGAGAAACGGCAGCTCAGACCCCTCACCAAACCCGGATCATCCCCAATCTGAACTGCCCGATTAGTTTCTCCCCGAAGCGCTTTAACACACTTCACTCACAGCAGTAAAACCTGTCGGGCAGGTTGGGGTAAGATACAATGTACCATCGGCAAAGGCCAGGACAGAGGGTCAATGAATAAGTTACAGTTTCATTTCAGGAAACAAAGTATTTTCAGCCGCCTGTTTTGTAGCGAGTGATACATTTAGATAAGCAATTAGGAGAATAGGCAGCCCTTTAGAGAGCGGCTCAGTGTAAGGAGTTAAAAATGAATGAGTGTCTGCAGGTTGTTAAAGTGATACGGCCCAGGAGGAGCAGCAGAATTTGCTTTTATTAATTGTAGGTGGTTAGAACAAGAGCTCTGAGGAATCTCTCTGGGCCAAAGGCCATTAAACACTCAAACATCTGCAGCATTTTTTATTTAAACGTATGTTAATGAATTTTAATGCCACTTCTTTCAGGCTGCTTATCATTACGAGTCAAATCTGCTGCTCGAGCTCCAAACTTTTGGGGTGAGTTGTTGGTTAATGAGCCCCCCCCACAGAGGGATGACCAGAAGGGTGGGCAGGTCACAGAATGGATGGGGTTGGAAAAGACCTCCGAGATCAGCAAGTCCAACCCTTGATCCAACCCCACTGTGATCACCAGCCCAGGGCACGGAGTGCCCTGGGCTGGTGATCACAGTAGGGTTGGATCAAGATGTGGATTCTCACTCAGTGCCACATCCATAGAATCACAGAATGGATTGGATTGGAAAAGACCTCCCAGATCATCAAGTCCAACCCTTGGGCCAACTCCAGTCCCTTTACCAGATCATGGCACTCAGTGCCACGGCCAAGCTCAGCTGAAAAACCTCCAGGGATGGGGAATCCACCCCCTCTCTGGGCAGCCCATTCCAATGCCTGAGCACTCTCTCTGTGAAGGATTTTTTTCTGGTATCCAAAGAGAGCACAGCACACCTTGAAATTTCCACATAAACCTAATTTTACACCTCTGGAAAAGTTCTCTTCACATAGAGGTCCAACTTCATGGAGCCAGGAGTTGGGGCAAAAGCCATAATTTCATTTAGGTTTACACCAGTTCTTTAAACAGAATCAGAAAATCAGAGATTCATTTGGGTTGGGAAAGACCCCCAAAGTCATCAAGCCCAAAGCAAAGACCCCCAAAGTCATCAAGCCCAAAGCAAAGACCCCCAAAGTCATCAAGCCCAAAGCAAAGACCCCCAAAGCCACTAAGCCCAAAGCAAAGACCCCCAAAGCCACTAAGCCCAAAGAACAGACCCCCAAAGTCATCAAGTCCAAAGAACAGACCCCCAAAGTCATCAAGTCCAAAGAACAGACCCCCAAAATCACTAAGCCCAAACTCTGACTGATCACACAGTAGAGCAAAAAAAACCAAACAAAACCAAAAACAGACCCCAAAAAACAACAACAAAAAACAAAACAAAAAAACCCCAACCAAAACAAAAAAACACAAAAAACCCAAACCAAACAAACCAACCCAGAGCCAGAGGATGAAATGTGTATTAACTACTCAGTGAAATTATCCTGCAGTACAGAAATGCATCTATTTCACTGCTATGAACCAGCACTTACCACAAAAGGTTCCCCCAGTGCAAAAACAATGCTCAAAACTTGACAAGTGCTCCATCCAAACTGGCTGGGCCCAATCACCTTGGCAATCTGCTCCCCACAGCTGGGAAATACCAGGAGCCATGAGGAAACACGGCAGGGGTTGGAACAACGTGATCCTTCAGGTCCCTCCCAACCCAAACCACTCCAGGATTTTATGGCTCTGTGATAAGATCAGTCAAGAGAAGCTCGTTCTCTGTCACTCCCTGCACAGACACAGAGGGCATTTCCAAAAACCAAATCCATAATTCCTAAGCTGGCATTGACATATGAGCTGTGTCAGTCACAGGGCAACAAAACCACATCCATTTGTTATTTCACAGAAATATTAATTTGAAATCCAGTCAGTTATCATTAGTTGGCTTGTGTCGTGCTTCTAATGTGGAGCATTCTAGAAGGTTTTTAATTAAATTGTCAGAATATTCCTACAAGAGATCACCAGATAAGAAGTGAGAAAGCTTTTTAAAAAAACCATTTAACTTCAACAGCTGTTACTGGTGATACATGGAAGAACAACTGGCGAATAACTCACAGTGCAAACCTAACAGGGCAGTTTGTTCTTCACAATATAAAGTGTGATTTGGAAGAGAATGTGAGAGGTGATCCAAGAATAGAACACTGCTAAAATTCAGGAATTATCCAGAGCCCCAGTGTTCACACCCCCACTCAGCAGGAACAGTCCTCAGTACTGGGGTGTTCTTGTGAGCTTGAAGGAAGTTCTTTACAGATTAAAGTGTTCTGTTACAGCAAATTTTGAAAAAAATGCTCTTTATATAAATCCAGAGTGGCCCAATACACTATTCCAAAATATTAAACTATTTTTACAAGTTGTTTTTTGGCCTTCCACATCTGATATCCCAAGAGATGACTGTTTATCAACCCAAACTCTTTAACTTCAGGGCCTTGGCACTGAAATTTACCTTCATTTTGATTTACTTTAGACTATATTAACATCACTAGGAACACATCAGTGTAACATTTGGGAGTAGCAGGTTGGTTCTTTGCTCACTGTTGTAATAAAGGTCATGGCAAGCACCTCTTCTCAGAGCTCCTCATTAATAGCAGGTCCCAACTCCTTCATAATTGAACTATTAGAGCTGGAGGAGTGTTGAAGATCAACCCTGAGCACTGAAACAGCTTCCTCAGGTCACACTGGAAGTGCTTCTGCCAGGCTTGGGCTGGAAAAGAGTCTGAAGGATCATCATAACCTTGTTATTTGAGTTTTAGGAGAGGTCAGATGAATGAAATGGAAGTTAAAGACACAAAAACTATGATTGTATCAGAAAGGGAACAACTTCCCAGAGAGAGTGCTCAGGCACTGGAATGGGCTGCCCAGAGAGGGGGTGGATTCCCCATCCCTGGAGGTTTTTCAAGTGAGCTTGGCCGTGGCACTGAGTGCCATGATCTGGTAAAGGGACTGGAGTTGGCCCAAGGGTTGGACTTGATGATCTGGGAGGTTTTTTCCAACCCAATCCATTCTGTGATTCTGTGGATGTGGCACTGAGTGAGAATCCATCATCTTGATCCAATCCCACTGTGATCACCAGCCCAGGGCACTCCGTGCCCTGGGCTGGTGATCACAGTGGGGTTGGATCAAGGGTTGGACTTGATGATCTTGGAGGTCTTTTCCAACCCAATCCATTCTATGATCCTATAAAACTGGATTTGAACACCCAAAGCTTGCAGGGGTCAATAAAAAGCCTCCCAAAGCCCTCTGGATGTGCCAACCCCAAAGGAACAGTCAGGTGAGATGGAATCTCCTCCTGCAGCCCCTTCCTTTAACCCCAGCAGGTGGAACCCCTTGTTGTTTACACACATTCCCCATCCCGTGCATTTTCCACATGCTGGGATATTCTCTTGAGAGCACTGGGATCAGAGAGGCAGGAAAAGAGAAAACAGTTCCACTCACAAGATCAAAACAAGGACAAAAGAGCGAAATTTTCCTTTAGGGTCATGCCTGTTTCTCAGGCACAAGAGCTCACTCCTAAAATAGCAGTCAGAATAAAAAGGGGATCAAAGAGAACGGGTTGCTTGACTTGATACTCAAAACCCAGGAGTTATTCCCTTATTTTCACCTTCAGGCAGGGAAAACAAACCATTGCTGTTCCACAGCAGAATCTCCAACTATTTTAAGGAGTTCCACACACAGCACACAAACCAACCCACAGGAAAAATAAGTATCTGGTCTGAAATAGATTTAATTTAAAGGACAGGCTGACAGGTGGAAAAGCAGAGAGGGAGTCACATCCATCACCTCCCTGCATGGAGCTGCTCAGGAAATAAAGTGGTGCCAAAAATGCAGCTGTGACACCCAAGTATGGCCTGTGCCTTTGTGTGCACCAGTTAAAACACTGGGCACACTGGTGAGAACTGGTCAGGACAAAGAATTTCTTTTCAGATAAACGTTGTGCAGTTGTTTTTGTGAGGCTGAGCTGTTCCTGAGGTAAAAACCTTCAGTTTTAAGCCAAATATCCTGTTATTCATTCCCAGTAACTGGGCACTAAGTCAACATTTACACTCATAGCAGAAATGGCAAGAACTCACAGGAGAGCCCCAGCAATGAAATTGGCTTTTGGTGTGGGGAAAATGTCATGGCAGAGCCTGCCCAGGGAGCTGGGAGGGAACAGGAGCTGTGTTGGAGCTGAAACATCAGCACAGGCACCACCACAGCCCTCCGACAGTTGGGTGTCTGTCAAAAACAAGGAATAAAATTGGATACTCACAAGCAGAAAGAAAAAAATGCTGAATAACACAGAAAAACAGCTGTTGTAGTAGGAAGCTGATTATAAACTTCTCTACTCATCAGTTAAAGAAAGGGAATAATGGCTGAGGACGGCGCCAGCTCTAACACAAGCTCTGTGGCATCAAAACTTCCAAGAGATTTCTAAAAAAAGATTCCAAACTATTCCCTTTCAGATAAAATTAACTCATGTTCACCGAATTTATCCACTGTAAAACAATGTGGATGGCTGTTGAAATCCATAGCAATTCTTGCTTGAGAAATCAATCTTTAAAAATAAAAAATAAAAGTTGGTTTAGGACTAAAAGCTGCTGGGATGTGTAAAGGTGGTTCTTCAAACTTCCCCACTGCAGATTTAAATGGAATCTTAAACCATCAGCTTTTTCCTCCTCCTTCCACCAATTCATGTCATCAGTGGCTTAGCTGACAATTAATTACCTGTGTAAGTGCTGGGGCACAACGGGGAGAATTACCAGGACTAAAATCCAGCCCCTACTCCCACACACACTCGGTTTGCCTTGAAAAGATACGGCTGGTCCTTCCCCCTCTTGGTCAGCGTGACTAACACTGACAGGGAACTCCAAGCACCCAGCACAGCCCCGGCCCTGCCTCACATTCCAGCTATTTCACAACTAGGAAATCCTTAAAAAGAACTATCACTGAAACCCTCACACCATTCACATTCAGATATTTGACTTTTTACAGGATTTACATCACAAACACAAAGNTAGAGGGGTAACCAGAGGGCTGGCGTTGAAATGGTGGCTTTGTCAATAACTAAAATTCCGATTATTTATCTGATACTTTGAGCTTTGCCTTGCAAGGCTCACAGCACCCCTTTGCAGGGTGTTTCATTAACCTTATTTTTCAGGCAGAGAAATCGAGGCAAAGTGGATTTTCCAAGGTCATTTAGCAAGATCGTTACTGCTATTTTTGCTGCTAATTTGGAGCACTTCTGTAGGAGAAAAAAAGGAAGTGTGGCTGAACTGGAGAGTTGCTATTTTGCTTTTATTCATGGGTTGTGTGATTGAATAAAGTAGAAGCACAGTCTGATGGATAAAGGGAGGTTTATGGGGTTGATGTCACTGAGTTCCCCTGTTACAAACACATCTGCAGTGCTGGAGAGCCCTGTTGGGTTTCTTTCCTTGTTGGAATAATTGCACTGGGTGAAAGGGGAAGGAAAACTCGCCTCACCTGAACCTCCTCAACCCAAACTCAGCTGCTTTGCCGGGTTTGTTGGTGCTGGTAGAACAGCAGGAGTAAAAATGGCTCAAGCAGAGCTGGGTTGGAAAAGACCTCCGAGATCATCAAGTCCAACCCTTGATCCAACCCCACTGTGATCACCAGCCCAGGGCACTGAGTGCCCTGGGCTGGTGATCACAGTGGGGTTGGATCAAGGGTTGGACTTGATGATCTCGGAGGTCTTTTCCAACCCAGCTCTGCTTGAGCCATTTTTACTCCTGCTGTTCTACCAGCACCAACAAACCCGGCAAAGCAGCTGAGTTTGGGTTGAGGAGGTTCAGGTGAGGCGAGTTTTCCTTCCCCTTTCACCCAGTGCAATTATTCCAACAAGGAAAGAAACCCAACAGGGCTCTCCAGCACTGCAGATGTGTTTGTAACAGGGGAACTCAGTGACATCAACCCCATAAACCTCCCTTTATCCATCAGACTGTGCTTCTACTTTATTCAATCACACAACCCATGAATAAAAGCAAAATAGCAACTCTCCAGTTCAGCCACACTTCCTTTTTTTCTCCTACAGAAGTGCTCCAAATTAGCAGCAAAAATAGCAGTAACGATCTTGCTAAATGACCTTGGAAAATCCACTTTGCCTCGATTTCTCTGCCTGAAAAATAAGGTTAATGAAACACCCTGCAAAGGGGTGCTGTGAGCCTTGCAAGGCAAAGCTCAAAGTATCAGATAAATAATCGGAATTTTAGTTATTGACAAAGCCACCATTTCAACGCCAGCCCTCTGGTTACCCCTCTAATCAACCTGTGGAATTTGCTTTGGCAAAGAGCAGGGCGGCAAAGCCACAAGGTCAATGTCAGACATAACAACATTTGGGCAGTTTTAAGCCCCGGCAGAGTTTCAGTCACACTTTGCCGAGGCAGAGCTGGGCTATCACTTCATCACACGCAGGTTTTATCAGCCCCAAGTATCACGTTCGGCACTCGCAGGGGCCACGATGGAGTATTTTCAGACAGAATATAATATCCTCCCACCGGGAGCTGCTCCGCCAGGGAAAGCTGATCTCCCACACCATCCAACCCGAGCCATGGGAGGCAAACAGAGCTGTTTGTTTGCTCCAGGATAAAGCTCAAACTCCTCAGCCCACCAGAAACACCAACTCAGCAGCCAAGGGCTTACGAGAAAAAAAAAAAACCACACCCTCTGCCCCGAGACCTTCACACAAGCCTCATCCCCCCACCAGAGGAGGGTTCTCGGGGGCACAGGGAAAAGGAGGAAATGCCTCTCCCTCCTCCTCGAAGCCGTCCACGGGCGGGGCAGAGGCCGGAATGAGCGAGTTTGGGGAAGGCAGGACAAGCCCATCCCGTCTGATCCCATCGCTAGAGGGAGCGGGGCCTTGTGCAGCTGCTGGCGAGCTGCGGCAATTCCCCTTTCCCACCGCTTCCCACCGTATCCCACCCTCCGGCAGGGAAGGGAGAGGCCCGACACCCCCCCCCCCCCCCCCCCCCAGGCGGG
>VWZD01007997.1:34020-54810 GCA_013396695.1 Sakesphorus luctuosus | reverse complement strand
ACAGTCAAATGATCAAAAAACAAACACCAGATGAAATCAATTACACACCACAAATAATGGATAAAATATAGTTTAAGTGAACAATTCACATCTACCCCCTTCCACTGCGGCCTGCTATCTAAGCTATTCAGATTACATTTATGCATAAAAATCACATTTAAGGAGTGAAGCTCATTTGATAAATGATTGTCTAACAGCATAAAGAAGGCGTAATTGCTTAGCTAATTTATTTTCACAGAAAAACAATTCAACTATTTCTAGTGACTATATCATCAACCTCCTAGAGCCTGACAGCCCACTAACTCCCTTGATAGCAATTCTGAAATCAAGTGCCTCACCTACTAATGCAAGCATATCTGAATAAAACCAATATATTTTATAAAATTAGCAAAAGTTTTCTATCTGCTTTGTTTTGGAATAATAGACTTTCTTCTTGATCTTGTTTTAGAAGAAAAAAACCAAACTTGTCAACAATCAGAAAAGGAAATTAAGGAAAATGGTCCTGAACTTGTGCTATTATGTCAACAGTATATAACACTTATGAATGAGTTTGTCAGGGGCCATTACATCCCTAAATCAGCAATATGCTTCCCTAAAGTAAACTCACTACTTTTGTCTCTATCACAGCATCTGCAGTGACAACATATTCTAAACTCTCTACATGTATACAACACAGTCCAGTGCTCAAGTAATTAATTGACTATAACCATATGTCCATTCACTGAATCCATGTTGCTATTACAGCAGCTGCAACAGTTGGACAGTTTGTAGACCAATTATTATTATAAAGAGTTTGGTGGGGTTTTTTAATGGGATAATAATTTGATAACACAAGCATCCTGCTGTATCATAATGAGTCTTATAGACTGCAGTTCTGAAAATATATAAGGCTTGCAGGTATATATTTGCAGATATACAGGTGAATACCGCTGTGAACCGCTATTAAGTGCAGCTAGGTTGAGAAACATTTGTACATTTCTTTGAAAAAGATACACACAACAGAAATACATATAATGATAAAAAATAATTTTCATTTCCTAAACAGCCCATCTGATTTATAGATATTCTTAAAACATTATAACTCAATGCAGAAAATATATTGTGGCTAATTACAGACAACAGAGGCAAAATCCACACCCAATTATTTTATGTTCCTGACATTTATAGAATACTATTGTTGGAGTAAGCAATTAGCAGTCATACTTCTATCAAAGGTCTCTATTTATGTCTTTTCACAAATAAAAAAAACCAACCAAACAAACAAGCACTGCATTGACTCTTGAAAGTTAGTAAAACCAGATCTTCCTAGTTCATAGGGTTGGATGAGTTTAAAATATTAAACATTTTTTCCAGTGTTCTGTGTAAACCTTTTTCTGTTTGTAATAACTACATTTATGAAAATCAGCATAAATCCTTTCGTCTTCTACAGATGATGGTCTAGTGCTCTGCTTTTATGCTGTAGGCATATATCTCTTCCATGCTATTTTTCACCTTCCCAAAAGAAATCTATTAGTATTGAAAGATAGTCTAATTATCACAGACACTTTCTTTTCTCATAGGAAAAAAAAATCATTCAAATTGGAGATATAACTTGGTTCTCAGAAGTTTCAAGAGAGTTTTATGACAAGGGAAAAGACTGTGTTACAGCAAAGGATTTGAACTACACCACCAATTAAAGGTCCATTAGCTGATCCAGCTTCAGCAGTTCTAGCAAGTTCAATTTACCTGTGAGAAAAATCTTAAGAGGAAGTGTAGTCACTATGCTGGGAGACAGACCTTACTTTTAAGTCACCCTTTGCATTGCTTGCACCTTTCTTTCCCTTATTACTCCCTAGTTAATCAACAGCAAGAGTAATGTCTATACCCCAGCACTTAATGGTGAATGTGTGCTGTGACAGCTGCTAGAAGCAATTCCCACATAGCAATATATTAGCTGTGCTGCTATTGCTGGCTGTAAAAAGCAATCATTAGGCCAGAATTTTTTTTTCCTTACTCTTTCAGAAAGGAGATACGAGCTCATTAAGTTCTCAACACTCATAAAGTGCTAAACAGGAAACACACTGTACTCAGCTACAGCCTTTGTATCATACAAGAAGAAATGCCTTTTTCTACCCTATTAATCTAGTTAACATTGGATTATCAAGATAACTCACACATGGAAAAAAATATAAAACCAGAAGACAGGCTTTTATTCACTTTTAGATGTGCCCAGGCTCAAATCTTTCCCAGATGTGAATAGTAGTTATCCTATTGGACTTTCTTGGCTAAGATGTTGTAAAGATGTTAACAATCAAACAACTATTATAGAACCTTAAACCTAAAAGATTATAATAGGATTTATAATCTCATTAGCCACACTAATTTTGACAGCATTAAAGTCCTCCATCTTAATAGTTTCCAGATAAGACAAAAGCATACATGTTAAGGAAAAAGAAAAAAGGAAAAAAAAAAAAAAAAGAAAAAAATCCCTTACATTTTATCTAAAACTTACGCACCTTCAACTGATAATTTGCATACTATTAACTAAAACTGATACTGCTTAAGTCCATGTTAATTATGTACTACATTATCTAATCAAATTGCTGATTTCTTGGCAGGTACCAGAACCACACAGAAATATTAAACCGAATGTTTTGAAATTTGAAATATTTCATGGAGGTATGTAATTGTGAAAAAATTTGACAGCAGAGGAGGGGTTTTTTGATGGTTTTGAAGTTAGACAGTTCTTACCTAGTAGTGTTCCATTTCCTTTAGTATTATTTCAAATAAAAAATAACTCTCCAGGATTATAAGCACAGTAGTGCATAAATGTCAAATGATTAAAAGAAGAAATATATAAACAAGATTTTAAAAATGGACTGTTCTCATACTCATTGAGGATGAGAAACTCTTGCTGGTCTTTGGTGGTAAGTTTTTACATTCTTCTCTAGTTCATAATAGGAAAAATAGGCAAATGGACACAACTTTTTTTTTTTTTTAATATGGAAATTCTCATTCCTGATAATCATAAATGAAAATCATTAATAATACCCTGAACACATAAGTATTTCCAAATTTATTTTTGAATAAAAGCTAATTTTATTTCTATATGTATGCATATGGATACGTAAACACTCAATCTCTTGGGTTGGACAGGGAAGGTACTAGAAACTGGGAGGTATCGAGGGGATTGGATGGACGTGGGGCAACGAATAAGCCAATAAGAGCAGACAACTGGGCTGGCGGGAACAGGGTTGGCGGGAAAATGGTCTAGGGGCTTATGGGAAGGAGAAGATGACTTAGGGAAAATGACAACAGGAATCCATCTTTGAAAAAATGGGGGCAGGGGAGCAACTACCATAGAACTATAGAACTCAAAACCCATGAAATCAAAGCCACAAGGTCCTTGTTTAAATGTTCATAATATTAAATTTGATGTCTTTAATTGCTTCTGGAGGTTCTAGTCCCATGCTGTCCTCGTAGATCCACCTCTGATAGTATTTCTTCCATTCTTGATAGGACATGCGTTCTCCCACACTTGAGGTAGCATTTTAAAGAGCTGCAGGTATAAAATAAGGCACAGAACTATTTTGGTCTTCTTTGTGAACCTAAATTTTGTCTCTACTGACTCTTTTAATTTATTTTTTCATGGGTACTTTTCCAGTAATTAATGGAAAGGACAGGCACAAACTTCCTTAGCACATAGAGCACACAGTGTAGTCCAGTAGAAACCATGAGTATTGCGGAAATAAACACCTTTCTAACTAATCGTGCCTTATAAGTCAATATTCTCAAACTGAGGACAGCAATAAGAAACAGTATGAGTGAATTACAATGAAGCACAAAACATTTTTCCCTAGATAAAAAAGCAAACTTTGACACAGATGTATTTTTAGTTCTATATTAATGCCTTATTCTCATGTGAGAACAGGCCAAAAATGCATCTTTGTCTACTTCAAGGTCAATTGTGTACTTGATTAAAGTTTAATTTATTTTAAATTCTGAACTTCCTTTAAAACCAAATACTAACCTGAAAGATTGTCTTTAATGAACCATTGAAATGAATTAATATTCCCCTGGAGTTTCAACAGTGCTTGTTTGGTATAAGACTGAGAAACATGGCATTGATTGTCATGTTCCACACAGTCATTGATGAAACCTCCCTCTCCCTGCAGGACGGTTTTTACACGTGCGTCCAACTAGCACACGTGCATAAGAATTTACAGAAAGCAAGAAAAGAACTCTGATCAAAAGCCAGCACACACTTCGCAGATTGAGGACCCCTGGAAGGAGTCTCTGCCACTTACTAAAGAATTGAAGATTTCAGAGGGATTTAACAGCTTATATGGTGATGACACTAGAGCTGCAGTTTCAGTGGAATTAAATCTGACTTGATCCAATTAACAACACAGAATAGGAAATATAAAAGGCTAAATTCAAAAGAAAGGAAGAAAGAAAGGAGGACAGAAAGAAAGGAAAGGGAAAGAACAAGAAAAACCTTTCAGAAGAACCATGGAATTTTTCCACTGAGTATAACTAACCTGATACACTGCCATTAAGATTTAGACAAAGTTGATGGTACATTGCTGTAAGTACTTTCTTCCCTTATTAAGATCCAGAGTCCTCTTCCATGATCACCAACACAGTTTTGCTACATTTGTTATATGGAGAGGGTAGAAAATTGTGAAACTGAAATCAAAGAAGAAAAAGAATTCTGCTTTCATGGTGTTTAAAATAGTTACATACTTCTGTCACTGTTTCACTATTGTTTATTTTTAGACACATTTAAGTTGCTTTTATCAATACATTGTAAGTGATCTTGTAATGTGAAGGATATTTTTCTGACATCTATTAGTATCTCTTATCAGGTATTTTAAGCCCTCCTACTCTTGTATAAGACAGTTTACACATAAACAGCCAAAATATGATTTCTATATGTAACTTATGAACATCCTATCTCACCTTCAATTTTGTATTTGTTCAATGCTTGACACATATTGAATTGCAGTTTTGAAAACCACTGTGGATTTTTCATGTCCTTATAGCAGGAATGTGGACCTTTTAGAGGGATGGAAGCAAATAAACATTGCACATGTGCTCACCTTGGCATCCTTTCCCATCATTGCACATAAGCCTGTAATCCCTCTCCTTCCCTAAATGGGTAACTTATTATTATACTAGACGGTTTTCTGTCCTTTATCTCTCACATTCAGGCTGTTACTAAATCCTGTCATTTTCCCTTTAGAACATCTCCAAAATCTAGCCTTTCCATTTAATTTGTGTTTTGAGGAAGGAGCAGTCATTCAGGAAATAACTGAGGCATAACAAGGGCACTGACATGTCTATCAGATACTTCACTCCTTTTTCCTTAATACTTCAACTACTCCCTCTTTTGCCTCTAGTTCACCTTTTTCTGTTTGTAATTCTTTATTCTCTGCCCTGAAGACTTTCTCCTTCTGTGTCCAATATAAGTCAGTTATGACTTAAATATGCAAATCCTTTTGAAAGCACTTTGGTGTCATGTTCTAGGCTTCTCCCTAAACTCAAGAGTTCCTTCCTGATCCTTTATTTAACATCTTCTGTTCTTTCAGGCAGAACTCCTTATTTCCACAGTCCTGTAAACAATGAAAACAAATTAATTTTTTTAAAGCATTCATGGCACTCTCCCACCCCCCGCCCATATTTTATCTGTGTATTTCCCATATCTTTTCTTTTGTTTTGTTTTGTTTTTTGTTCCTGATATTTATTAGACACTGGAATACTGGCTATTTTAGCACTGAAAGTAGAAGTAAAACAATACGATAGATCTAATCCTTATTTTGTCAGTCTATTTAGGATGTCCTTAGGGTACTAAGATCCTTTTATTAAGCATTATAAAAACAACATAAAATGTGTACAGATAATGGGCCAAATTATATTCTTTACTATGTCCACATTGATTTAGAGCTGTACTGACTTCAAAATTTTGTATTGATCAAAAGAAGAAAATGTTTGTATGTTTGCCTCTGGAATGAAAACCATTCTGTATCATATATTTTGTAGAACTGCTGAAGGGACTGTAAAGACAGCAAAGGTGTAGGTGAATTCCTACTGTTGTATCAATGTCCTTACTCTTAAACTAAACTGGATTAAAAAGGATAAAGAGGAAGATAAAATGATGAGGGATTTTTGTATTTGAAATCTTTGTTAAAATTTAGAAGTTATCAATAATTTTGTTTTAAAAGCTTTTTATTCTACATATCCTTTAATCTCAAAAAGGAATTTAGTTACCTTTGACGCAGTATTGGCTGTGAAGAACTGATGAGTCTGGGATAGAACTAATTAAGCAAAAGTTTAGATTGAAGTCTTCCCAAAAACAAAAGAGAAGAAGCTAAATTCTGTATACATTTAGAGGCATGTGAGTATGACAACTACAGTTTGCTTCTTTTTCTTCCATTATACTCTTCTAAGCATTCGTCTATAAGACCAAAATACTTAAATAACTGCTTCTACATTGCTTAGGACTTTATGTTATATTTTCCTCCACGGAATAAAACAAACAAACAAACAAAAAACAAACAAAAAACCCAAACACCCAAACCCCAACAAAACCAAAAAAGGCAATACAGTTACCACTGAAATTGATTAGGGAACAAATACTAGCATTGAAATGGGTTTTGGGTGTTTGTATTGCTCTCATGAGATACCAGATTGACAGTGCAATAATCTGAAGTTGTTATCCTTGTAGTACATGCCTTTTTACCCTGCTTTAGATAAATGTTTCATCCATGATAAGCAAGGGCTACTTCTAGATCTGAAGAATTTAGTTCAGTGACAACTGGATTTTAATCTCTTTACAGAGTACGTCAAAATGATCTTTCTGTTACTGATAGCTTTTAGCATTTACTATCATCTTTTTGGGGAAACTTTAGAGAGTAGAAGCCATTTAAAGTTCAGAAACACTGTTCAACTTTTTGGACCGTCAGAACGATAATCCAGTTCTAGACTATTAAAAATGTGAGGTATCAAATTTATTTTAAAGTTAATTTAATTATGTTAGCTTCAGATTCCATCACTGTAACTTTCATATTTTTCAAAGATTAGACTTTATTT
Organism: Sakesphorus luctuosus; assembly: GCA_013396695.1. Taxonomy (NCBI): domain Eukaryota; kingdom Metazoa; phylum Chordata; class Aves; order Passeriformes; family Thamnophilidae; genus Sakesphorus; species Sakesphorus luctuosus. Next base: position 47,739 of record VWZD01007997.1, on the reverse strand, counting down.
ACAGAAGTTCAATAATAAACTAACATGTGAAAACAAATTTTGCCTTTGGTTGGGGATTATCCATGAAAGAAAAAATAAAATAAAAATAAGAATCAGCATCCTTGCGCAGCCCAACCTCTTCCTGTGAAATTATCTAAACAGGACATCTTATTGCTTTAGTTCACATGATAATAAAGCTAACACTAATGTCAAGAGGATAAATAATGTGCTTAACACTCTCTGTAGAGGATGGAGGTTAGATTTTTGTGTGTGAAGAAAATTGAATCACACTTAAATTCCTTAGCCTGACAAATTACCTCTGCTACATTCTACGTCTCTTTTCAATTAAATGAATATTCTGGTAGTCCAGCATTATTTAACCATGATTAAAATCACTTACAATGAAATTATGATTTCTACCTCATCAGAGTTTCTTTTATACAGAGCAGCACTTTGCAGGTTTCTGCCTTAATTTGTTTGTCATTTGTGCCAAAAGAGCCAAGTTGAATTCTAACCTTGACCAAATTAGTAACTGAGACTCATTCGGAAGAAAAAGTTTAATCTAAGGGATAAAAGGTTGGCATTAAGATGCTGTCAAAATGTAATGTGAAAAAAAAAAGAGAAAATAAATTCCATGCTACTTGAAATGAACAATGTACTTGAAACTCTTTGAAAAATGTTCTTTATATTTTTGAACCTATGTAGTCAAAACATAATGGACTTGTGCTAGAATTTTTGCCAACAATAACATTTTCAGTTGCACTTTTTTATGTGCTAATAAAGTGCATTGGTACAGCAAGATAAGTTCATTTATGATTCATCCTTTTGGTTGAATTTAAGGACTTTCACATCCTTCTTAAACTGTGACGCACAGAACTGTACAGAGTAGTGAAAGTGAGGCCACACCAACTGAATACAGCAAGATAATCAGCCCTCTTGGCTGCCACGACACACTCCTGGCTCACATTGAGCTGCTGCTGACCAGTACCCCCAAAGTCCTTTCTGCAGTGCTGCTCCCCAGGCACTCCTCTCCAGATTTTTACTTCTGTTCCAGGTGCAGAATCTGGCATTTGTTCTTTTTAAATTTTCATGCCAGATCAGCACTAAATGCAGCTGCTACATAATGTATTGTATAGAGTAATATAATTTATGTATTTGGAACAAAATATGTATTAGAAATACATGCTTAGAGAAACTATCTTTCTGTTTCCAATACAATACGAAAGAAAACTTATATAATACTATTTATTTATTCACAAATAAACCAGTTGCTAAACGGATTCTTCAGACTTTCAAACATAATGTCTGTACCTATATCTTATTGGCCAATGTCTACAGAACAGCTAGTAATTCTACTTTAAAAATCATCTCTGAGAGAGAGAGACTTATACATGCACACCCCACACCCACACCCTTGGTTATAAAAATTCTCTTCTACACCTGATTTCAAATCTCACGGAGTGGTATGTGAACAGACAATGAGATACTTCTACACCTCAGGTTGACATTTACAAAGCTGTTCACAATTTTTGCTGCTTTGCCAAGGGGCAGCAAGGGCTGAAGAGCTTTCTCTATTGTTTTCTTTTTCCTTTTTTTTCCCCCCTTTCTTTTCAGGTAATAGATGCTTCATGCACTTGAACATTCAGGCAGACCTAGCTAATCACAGCAATCATGCCCCAGGGAGGAGTAAAATACTGTTCCCCCACTTGAAATTATTTCTTCATCTGATGCTTGAGAAGGTACTAGTTGCCATTAGAGACTGGAGATTATGGGAAAAGGCTCATAGAGAGAAACTACTGTCTGAGCATGCTCTGCAATGGCTCTGGGAGGAAAGAAAACAATCTCAGACAGGTGTAAAGATCAGAGCAATCAAAAGAAGAGAGCCTTTTTAGGATTCTACCTCAGTGAGAGGAGAAGGAGAGCATCTTGAAAGAAAAAAGATTGAGTAGAAAGAAAAAAGAAGGCAAGATACAGGAAACATACTGAGAAAAAAAAGCATTTATATTTGTATTTACATCTATATTTGCATTCAGTGGTTCCTATGGTGAGAGAAGTATGATAGGGAGTGGGGTTTTGTTTGAGATTTTTTAGGGTGATTTTTTTTCCTGAACATTATTCTTTTGTTTTGTAGTAATTTTATGCTTAGAATAATGAGTAATCTTATTTTGCAGCTGGCCTTTGTGTTTTACTTAAAATTCCTAAAGTTAAATAATCACAGATATACAGAATGTCTTTCTTCCAACATGTCCTTGTTTATTCAATGAGAAATATGAGATGGGATGGCTCTGGCCCTCCAACATATGACAGACACTTTTGGAGCAAGTCCAGAGGAGGGCCAGAAAATTGGTAAGTGGACTAGATACCTCTCCTATGAAGACAGGCTGAAAAAGTTGTGGCTGTTCAGCCTAGAGAAGAGAAAGTTGCATGAGAGCTCATAGCAACATTTCAGTATCTGAAGGGAACATACAGGGAAGCTGAAGAGGGACTCCTCATGAGAAATTGCAGTCTTAGGATAGGGGGAAGGCTTACAACAGAAAGACAGTAGGTTTAGATTATATAAAGAAGAAATTCTTTACTGTGAGAGTGGTGAGACACTGGAACAGGTTGTTTAGAGAAGTTATGGATGTACCAGCCTTGGCAGTGTTCAAGGCCTTGATCTTTAAGGTCCGTTCTAACCCCTTAACATTCTATGATTCTATGACAAAGTATTTTGCCTACAGTTCCTAACCTGTGAGACCTGATAATAAGAACAACTCATATGCTAAATAAAATATACTAGATATTACAGGTATGAAGAAAATTACTTAGGAAAATATATTTATGAGTCTTGGTGTTATGGGTTCACCTAGGTGAGCCTAAATTTAGGTTCAGACTAGGCCTGAAGCTGTCAGCTGACTTGAGCTGGGCTGAGCTAGCAGCTTACTTCTTCTAGCCAGTAATTTTGTATTCCATACCACATGACAGCATCATCTCCAGGGAAGTAGCAACCAGTGTGGGAGTGGTTAAGTCAGTCATTTTTTAGCCTTCCTGTTGGAAAGACGCACAATGCTGTCCTGGGGGGGATGGAGAGGGCCAGGCCCACCACTGGCTCACCAGCTATCTCAGGAAAGTAAAATATGTTGTTCTGGTTCCCTCCTTTCTGCTTGGGTTTGTCTCCCTGGGGACTAAGTTTTTTATGGTAATGTGTAGTTAGGATAGTAAAATTTGTGTGTTCCTTAAGAAGTGGGGAATTGTTTCTTGTTGTTTCTGACTTGGGTGTGTGTGTATTGTACTTTCTTCTAATTGTCTCTTTCTTTCTGTAAAAATATATGTAGTTTTAGCATAAACTTGGCTTGAAGTTTTTTTCCTTCCCCTCTCTTTTCCTCCCTTTCCTTGGTGTTGGGAGGGAGGCTCTAACCCTGTACTTGGAGGGTTGGCAGTTTGCCGTCTCAAACCAAGACACTTGGTCTTGAATAAAGCCAGTTCAGACAGATTTCACACACAGATGAGGTAGCTTAAATGAGTTGATTCTTTCCTTATCTACCCACTGATAAGAGATCATCTACGGTGTTAGTGCTGTCAATGTATAGCTTCTAGATGCCCAGTTAAGGAGTGGCTAAACCCCATATGGGCAGTAGAAGAGATATAGGCTTTTAAAGAACAATGTATGTATGTTTATTGTTTTGTTTTGTTTTGTTTTTCTTTATTCCTTGGACTCTTTCCTGTATGTTCCCAGAGACTGTTTACTTAAAATTCACTTTCAGCAGCATGGACACCACCCATTTTTTAATGAAAAGAAAAGTTTGTCAGATAAATTTTTGTCATAAAAACATTAAGACTTACAGATTAAGCAAGTCTGTACTATCTGTGTGGGTTTTTTCTGGTTATATGGTTGGTTGGTTGGTTGGTTGGTTGGTTGGTTGGTTGGTTGGTTGGTTGATGGGTTGGTTGGTTGATTGGTTGGCTTTTTTTCTTTTTGGACTACATAATGTAAACAAGGATGAGGCTTCACTTAGTTTCACTAGTTTCATCTGGGTTGGAAAACAAGACCTGTATCAAGGCATAATACACAAAAACAGTTCAGTAACTTTTTTTTGGTTAGGTTTTCTAGCATATGTGGAATTTGAAACAGAAAGGAGAAAGATTGTGAGAGCACCCTATTTATTTGAAATATTTCTCTTTTATTTAGCCCCAATATTAAAAAGAGAATCATTAGGTATACCCAAAGCCACTTGCCACTCAGAATAGTTTCTAAAAAGGAAACATAAAAGTCCTTAAGCTTTTGGCTGAGGGTTGATGATATAAAATTATGCCTTATATAATAGAAATGGTTTTTTATCATTGAATGGCTATATCACTATGTTGTAAAAAGTAAATTGCAAGCAAGACTCATCTGTTGCATACATCCAGTTTGGTGTATTATCTTTTCAGATAATACCAAATGCCCAAGTCACTCCAAAATCTGACCATTTTGCTGTATGAAGTGTACTGAAGTGGAACTGGTTAACTTAGGGTATAGAGGAAGAATAGAGAGAAAGAAAATTAAGGCAAACCATGGCATGTTATTCATACCAGGCACATATACTGGTAAGGTAATGGATATTGATAGACTCTTGTTGAGGAACATTTTGGGACTTTCAGACTCCAAAATGTTACATTTATTTATTTATGCTGCAAAGACAAAATTCTATTGTTTCAGTGGCTGTTAAATCTTAATGAGAACAGAATAGTCATTAAGCACTTGCAGAGTATCTGCGTTTTGTAAGAGTTTTGGTTGAGGCTAGTTGTGATGGAGCTGAATAGTGGATAGAAGCATTTTGAATTTTAATTGCATCTACTAATGTAGCTTATGTAAACTTCCTGGAATCCTGGAAAGTATTTTGATACGAATTACTGTAATCATTGTTCTGATTTTTTATATAATTGTAAAGAAACCCTCAGAGAAATATCTGGCCTCATGCCTTTGGATTCTACTTCTTTTAAACATAGCCACAAATGCATCTTTCTTGCTAAGTTGTCATTCATGAATGTTTTGTTTCAGAACGTTGAGATGGTATTTAACCATTTTAACTTCAATAATGGGCACTATATTTGTTTCTCTGAAGCAAAATAAGGTTTAATATCAGCAAGGATTATTGTGAAGAGGAAAAAATGTATCTTATAAAAAATAAAATAAAAGTAAATTTCAAAGGTGATTTTACTGGCAATGGAGCAGAAGAACCAAAGGTAAATGAATGTAAGCAGAGGAGCCAGAGGTAAATGAATTAAGCATCATGTGAGCAATGATCTATTGGAATAGATGGTTAAAGGAGTCCCCAGGGATAGATAGCTTACATATATAGTTTTTAAATGCTAATGATAAAAATACCAAGGAAAAAAATAAAATAATACTGGATAGTCTTTGTGCTTTTAATTTTCTATATATTTCTTGATTGCATGGATTATGCTGAATATAAATCATCACATACTGCCTAAGTACGTGGTATTACGTTTTATAGGTTTCTGTCCCTTGCAATCTGGGTTATATTCTGTTGGGGGAAATTTGAATTTAGAAGCATAAGTGCACAACCCAGGCCATGCAGGGGGAAAGCAAGGCCCCTGCATCTTTGAGCCTGCTTCAAGAAGAACAGTAAACAAGAGGAAACTATGCAGCAGTCGTTAGAGAAGCAAGTAAACACACTGATATGGAAGGGCATAGTTTTGAGAAGAGTACCAATCAAGAGCATGGAAAAGCAAGCACACCCTAGCCATTGACCAATAATGTTCCTGTACTATTGTTAAGTGTATGTGTAATGTAAACAATAAAGTAGAACACGGATTATACTTCCAAGAAGGTTACATCTGTGATTCTCGCGTCGAAACCTGGATGAGCTCAAAAAACCAACACAACCTTTTTTTTCACTTTAATATTCCTTGGGTAATTATTTTGTTTTGTTACTGTTGTTGACTATTCTTTTGTATTTATTCACACAAAAATATTCATAAGTATTATGACAACAGCTATCCTTGAAAAAAATTAAATCACTTTCTGTCCATGTTCCCAGCCACCCCTCTTTCCAGGCTCAGCTTCACTCTTTCATTCCCAACTACTCCACCTCTCACCTTGCCTTCTCCACCCTCAATAGCCCAGGTGGACTGGAAATAGAAGTTGCGGTCAGATCATAACTGTTCATTTCTGCTGTTCCTTCCTCCTCACACTTTTCCATTGCTTCAGTGTGAGTTCTTTCCACAGGTTGCAGCTTCCTTTAGAACAAATCTACCTGCTTATGTGTTGAGTCCTCCATGGGCTGCAGTGTTGACATGTGCTCCAAAATGGCCCTCTCTATGAGCTGCAGGGAAATACCTGCTTCACAGGTAAAAGGCTGAAACCTGTAAGACAGAAAACAAGATTCTGAGATGTTATGGAACAGAGTATCTCCATCATCTTATCCAAATCTATAATCATTTAGGCTGATTTGTAGGCTTTATTTAGGCTTGAGGTGTTTTACATTTTGGATTTTCAGAGTTAGATCTTGAATGTATGTCCTGTCTGAAATACATAACTAGTTAAAACTTTTTGCAATAGAGTGAAGTGTTAATCCAGTCTTAATGCAGAAATAAGGAGGATGATTCAGGAAATAACAGGACAGGTAGGTAGCATATGGTTTGCAATAATTTAGGAATCTGACATATGTAATTCTTACTAGCTATACGACTGTAATGAAAATAAGGGACTTCAAATTCTGTCATGCATTGTTACTTAACCACTCCCAGAGCAACACAAAAATGTGTTTGCTGCTCTCAAAAAGCCAGTGAGAAACCACTAATGATAAGTCCATATGCTCTCTTGCCTTTGTGTAAGGGGAAGGAAACAAAAGAAACACACAAGTACAAGGCTTCAGTCTTGTGTTACACATTCACAGCCCCTAAAGCCTTCTACATAGCCATTTTGCTAAGAAGATGCCATAAACCACCTCAATGGTTGCTACATATCAGGTTACATGGAGGAATGGGAAATTATGAAATGTTGATACGGTCATTGTTACAACTCTCTTCCCGATATATGTTGGTAACACCAGTTCAGGTATTAAGACAAACCCATAACAACAAAGCACACCAGCATAACATTTCGCTTTATTGAAAGGTAACTGTTAGGCAATAGCATAAACTATTTTAGGAGATCCAAAAATTATAGTGGGTGATCATTCTCTAGGTTCTAGTTATATAGCATTTATCTTCACTGACTCATGATTTTAGGAAGACCAGAACCAAAACAACCATGTTTTACATACTGTTTCTGTGACAAATTGTTGTTTTCCACACTTAGATGGAAAAAAAAAAAGTTATTTTCTCTTCCAAAGGAAACATATTGGGTAAGACAGGCCCAATACTTACCAAATTATAGTATTTAGCTACTTGTGGGTGATATCGGTTGTAGCTTGTTATTAATGAGCAAAAACCCCATCTTTTACATGCACATTTTCATTTGGCATTTCCTTTTTTATTAAATTAGTTTTTGGATTAAAATATTTTACCTATTATGCTTGTCACTGTCTAACACAGAAATAATAAGGAACTGTTTACTTAACATAGTCATATTTCCTGGGAAATACCTTTTCTGAAATTTGTTCCCTGAAACCATATTTATCACCTTCTACCTCACAACAATTGAGGAATTATAGGAACAAAATTTTAAGAGTATTTCACATGCACATAAGAACATGTCTACTCTATTTTTTCTGACTGAACCTCTTTTCAAAAGAAAGACAACACTTGCTGAAATAACTGTGTCACTACAAACGTATCTGAATCCTTTATACGTGCCCTTTGTTGTAGGTAGATAGGGTGGAGGTAGGAAGAAGGGAACAAACCTATCAACCTATAAAAAACAAAAACAAATTTTAAAGCTTGCAGCATTAACAACAAGAATTAAGGATCACATTTCCCAGGCATTTTTTTATTCATTGTACATTTCAATGCTTTTATTAGCTAGAACTTGTTCCCCTTAAAATAGAGACTGCTATAATCAGTAACATGATGGATCCACAATTCAGCTTTCAATCAGTTAGATGTGGTGCATTCAAGAAAGGCTCTCCTTCAGTTAAGTAGTCATCTATGTTCTTTGTGAAATGTGTTTACTCATAAATATGTAATCCACTGGTGTATTGTGCTATGTATCACTCTCAAGCACCTGGTCCACTGAGATAATCACTTATTTCTGTTACCATCTGTGATAATTGTAACAGTGGAGCTTTAGTGGAAGAGATTTATGCTATAAAGCTGAAGGTCCAATTCTCAGATGCAGGCAGTGATGACTGAGGAGAGGCATAAATATACTTGTACAAAAAACCCAAAACAAACTAAAAAGGAGGTATACATTTAAATCTGAGATAATGCATGTGAAAACCCAGCCATTAAAAATATGTCATTATGATTACAAAAACATAAAATCACAAATGTTAGACAGAGAGTTATAGCATTAAATTAATTCTGTCCCATCCTATTATGACGCCATATTTTACTCCCCAAAAGCTAGTAATATATTTTTTTGAAGAACATCAGCTTTTAATGTGGATTACACTCATATGATCAAATCTAAAAAAACAAAAACCAAAAACCAAAAAACCCCAAAAACCTAATGACATTTTGTTTCATAAGATACGCCTAAAGATAATTCTTGTATTCATTTTGAAGCTTATGGGTTCTTAATTATTCTGTTTAGCAAACAGCAAGGTGCTCTTGCAGCCTATTCATACTTCTCTGACAAATAAACAAATGTATGCAGCAAGTTCTTTTCATATATAACATACTAATAAGCTATGAATCAACAGATCTCACCTAAATCAAATTGCAAATGACCAGTGGCACTCCATTTGTTTTAGAATTTGTTCAACATATAATTAATGTATTTTTTGTAATTTTTAATACTGCACAACTTTGCATATGTTATAACAATAGTTTTGTTGGGTTTGTTTCCTTTTCAAACATTGCACTTATTTTTAGCTAGACTCCTTACCACAAGGAAGTAAAGTAGTTTGAAGAGGCTTGATCATTAGACATAGATATATCTATATTTTGCTTTTGTGGTGTTTAGGGAATTATTTCAAAATTGCAGTAAAGTGCATTTAAGAATTTTTTTTTTTTAATATTGATAATACTATTAAAGTCAAACACCATTGTGTGGTGTTAGACAGGATAGATGCAAGCCGCTATGATGACTTATCTGATGCAACTGACAAATTTTAGACCAATCTCATGCTTTCTTTTTTAAGCATTATCTCCTTTCTTTGAGATGGCTAAGCAACTGTTTTGTTTCTCTTTCCTGTTAATGCTGGTAATTCTGAGGATTTGCAGCCAAAGGAACAGATGATAAAATGAAAACAATAAATTTCTTCAAACTCACATTTCTATAACCAGCAGATATATATGAATGAGCCTAAAGCTTTTCAAAAACTGCCTGTAAATTTTCTAAGCCATTAAAACAGAAACATTTGAAGACTCCTAAGTCTGGAGAAGTCTGCTCCTTGAGGGGCTGACACGAAGTTTAAAAAATATTCCAGCTTAGACTTCATTCCTCACTATCAAATTTTTGTTGGGTGAAATGTATAATCAACACAACAACAACAAAAGTAGCTGCATCCTGAAAGACTCCACAGTGGATAGTAGGACAGCAGGAAAGACTGAATGCATCCTGGTTTAATGGAAGGTGCCCCTGCCCATGATCAGGGCATCTCTAAGGTCCTTTCCAACTCAAACCATTCTACAATTCTGATTCTATGATTTCTGCAAATGACGTTTCACATGAATAAGTGAATGAAATGACAGAAACATTCCTTGTTTGTGAGAAACTAATGTAAATAACAGAATATGAAATGATTAGACATATTATTTCCAGTATGACTACATTTGGGATATTCCACTATGGCAAACAATTTGCAGAAATGTGCATAGAAAAGCAAGGTGTTGACACTTCAGAGGCCTCAGGGAGCAAGGGACCGCTATGTTGTGAAATAAGGGAGGGCTGTGTGTGGAGCATACGGGATACACAGATATTTTGGAGGTGTCGGGAACTGAATACATCTCCCCAGCTCCTGCATGTTGGGCTCCCTGGGCAAGGGACAAACTTATTTTTTTTAATTATATTTTCCTAACAGATAATGGCATGCATATTTTTTAATAATTCCCTTGGCTCATTTGTCTAGAAGTGTAACTTAGTTAGAAAGGATTGATAAGACTATGACACATTCACAAAGGAAGTAAAGATAATTGGCCATAATGGCTGTAACATTTGGTTTCTACTTGGCAAAGCATAGACAATATCCTGTCTTCAGACAGCTGGCCTCAGATGGACAGCTTATTTGTGAAGCAAAACATAGTGGTGGGTGGACAAAGCAACACTTGTTGGATAAGGGACTCGCTGGAGCTGGATAAGACACTCTTTTTTTGGTGGAAGGAAGGCTTTTTTTCAATTTCCTCCTCTAACCTATGAGAAGGTTAGATATTTAAATATGTTCAGTGGTATAAATGGTTGCCCTAGCATGTGTTTGGGAGACTTGAAGAGGAAGAAAAACTAGCTTCTTTTAGCTTTTGATTGACAAGTGAGTTTTTCTTTAAAACACTGGCTTTGTTTCTACATTTTCCCATGATTTTAAAAAATCGCCCAAAAATAGAGCTGATTAATTTTTAAAGAAAAATAAATATGTCTTGTTTCAAACCAAGTATTTTACTTCAGTGGAAATGATTGCAAAAGCTTGATTTTGAGATGATAAAAACCTGGTAATTTATCTCTTCAGTTTCCTGTTCTTGCCACTGAATTGAGAAAATACAGATACATGCACACATACATACCTTTCTTTAGAAGACTTAAACAAGAATCAAGCCTTGATCAGCAGTAGATAACAGTTCCTTGAGACTATGGTTTGCCAGCTGCCTATTTTCCATTTCTTTACCTTCCAGTGTGAACAAAGAAAAGTACAATAATTTTCTATCCTAAAATGCCAGCGTATCTAAGACAACCCTGAGCAGATAACTCTTCTTACTGACTCTAAGAATCACTGAAGCAAAAATCAGGAAAAGGAAATGGAAAAAAAAAAAACCAGCAGTCATTATTATATTTTTCTTTTATGTTTAAAACTTTTTTTTTGTCTGCTTAGATTAAAGACACTCTTTGTTACTAGTCTTGAACTCTTTTGAAGGACACAGAAGGTGTAAATCTTGGACAGATTACATATCTGTAGCTCACAAATCCCTGAGTGTATGGATACAGGTACCGTCTGGAAACAGAAATTTCCTTTATCTTTGTAATTACGTTCTGAAGCAGATAGTTCATTCACCACCAGGAGTTTCCCCTTCCTTCCTTCCCTCCTTCCTTCCCTCCCTCCTTCCTTCCTTCCTTCCTTCCTTCCTTCCTTCCCTTCCTTCCTTCCTTCCTTCCTTCCTTCCTTCCTTCCTTTTCCTTCCTGTCTTTTCCTTCTCTAATGACACAGTAAAAAAAAAAAAACAAAACACTATGACAAATATAATGGGCAAATTCAATGCTGATGTCCAAAAAAATTAAAAATTTTTATTAGAGAGTTTTGACAGAAAGAGGTAATGAAAGAAAAACAACAGTGAAGATAATCCTAGGAAGAGGCTAATTGTCATAATACTGCCCCTTTCAGAAATTACTTCATTATTTTTGGTTGGGGTGTTTTTCAGAAGATATACCTAGGGACTAAGAACTGCTTTCAATGGCTTTTACAACTGTTGGTGTCTAAAATAATGAAAAGCTTTATCCTTTGCAAATGCTTTGTGAGCATATTGCAGATGATGTAACAAAAAAAAAAAAGTATCTTGGTCAAGAAAGCATTCATTTTTTACATCTTAATCGAAATGTCATGGAGCAATAGAAGGTTATTAATGGTAGATATTGATCTTGAGGTATAATTCTGTTACAGGCATGGACTAATGGAGATCTGCATTGTGTAGGAGTTGTTCATATTAATTCTAGTTTTATCTTTTGCAGAATTATAGATCCATAATTCCACCTGAATTTAAAGAAATATGCATATGCAGTTAGATTGCATGTGGCTGGTTAGTTCAGGACATGAGACTCATAGAAAGTACATTTTTTCCCATTTGGCCCTTTTTGGAACAGCAGTCCTACTCAGATTAAGACAAAAAGTGCATGGCCAATGCTAATGAGAAGAACCATTAATATCAACAGCACCTTTATACAGTATTTAATCAAAGATTTATCCTAAAACATTTTCACCTGCAGGATTACCAGTAGTTGGTTTTCTTTAATTACAGAATAATTCTGATCTGAAATTGCCTAGTCACGCATTTGGGTTTGGTTGTTGTTGTTGTTGGGTTTTTTGGTTTTTGGTTTTTTTTTTAAATCACCAGATACCTTTTGATACAGCAAAATTTCTTTTCTCATATCTGGAGCCAAAATCATAAAATTCATGCACTAGTTTTGGAGTCTTTAACTTACTTATCACAGACTCAATGAATGAGAGAGAGAAAAATAAAACACCCCGCTACAAAACACTCCAAACAGCTCAATCACAGCCCTGATTGGTATGAAAAGTTATGATAATTCAAGTAACTATATTTAAGCAAGATCCATAAAAGAACCCAGAAACCTAAGTATCATCAAACTGTCTTTTTGGATTCTCCTTTTAAACAAGTAGAACTTTTCAACCACCTACTACCCACAAGAAATACCACCATCTATCAAAAAGTTCACAGGAATCTGCCTCATTCAAGGCACGACTAGTACTGCCTAGGCTGATTGCTTCACAAAAACTGGGTCGTCCTCTTATAGTAAACAGCCAGAGGAACTTTCAGAGGAAAATTGATAATCACACGTGTGCAATATTTTCCCACGGAGTAGGAGGTTGCTGTGAAAATCTCAGTGCTTTATAATTGCCTTGCCATGGATTCAGATGGCTCCTCCAACTTGTGCATTTGGTGAGAATTAAACCATGAAGTGTGAACCTTCCCAAGTATTATTTGACCAAATGAATATTTATTATCCTGAAAACAGAATCATTTTAAGGGATAATTATGTTCCACCAAAACTTTGCATTCTGGCAGAACAGTTACTTTGGGGGAAAAAGAAATATAAAATTCTCTCAGAGAATTTAATCCAGCTCTGCCCCACTTTGACTGCTCTTACAATTATATTACTGCATCAAATGAGACAGGAGCATTGCCTTTCATTTTTATGTGATTCTAATAGAAATTCTGATGCTTACTTACTTCCTAACTGCCAGAGAAGATAACCCATGGGGAGTTGCAGAACCAAATGTTAAATACCTATGCCAGGAGAAGGAATGGTTCTCTAAGCTTACTCCCCTTATCATTTCTTATTTGGCTGCAAATATGGACAGGATCCATATTTCTTTTATGAAGACAACCTTCTACAAGGAATAGGTTAGATAAAACACTTTATAAGAAGAAAGGGTTCCTTCCCTTGGGACACAGATATAAAGGTAAGACTGGATGAAGCAGACACAGAAGAGATTGTTATAGTGAGACACTGAGGAGCAGGGAATAGGCAGCTATGTCTCAAAGGAGACTAGATCTATGTTGGAATTAAAAAGAGCACCATAAGGCTTATTGTAACCTTGAAAGCTATGCAGCATACAGAAACCTTCCTGCAAGGTTTTCATGAGAAAGGATAGACTTCCTCACATAAGTGATTATATTTCTGTTCTCTTTGACTAGGGAGTGGAGTCTTTAACCTTAAAAACTTGTCTTGTTTACATTCTGCTAAAAAATGCCTTTTGTCTAACC
>VWZD01007997.1:16046-26565 GCA_013396695.1 Sakesphorus luctuosus | reverse complement strand
AAAAAAAGGAAAAAAAAAGAGAACAAAAAACTAGGCTGTGTATCCCAATTTATTCTTGTAAGTAAAAGAATAAGTAAAGACCTGGAATTAAGAAAATGGAGATCAAAAAGCAAAATAGCACTGTATAAAAGTGGGGTCAATTACATAGTGGAATAACCTGCCAAAACAGCTATTATCACTGAAAGCATTCAAAGGGAACTTATAAAAGAAATCGTAAGTACTTCTATACAAAGATGACCTAATCAGTAATTTTTAAACCTCATATCTATTATCTAAGCATGGATACAACAAAATAAAATAGCAGTAGTATAAATAACAATACACAGAAATAGATTTGCCATTCAGAAGTAATACTGTCATATGCAATTGGCAGGTTTTTTAAAGAAAATGGATGTCATAAAATTGGGGTAATTTCTCCCATATCAATGCCCTCAGGGTTTGTAATACTTTAGAATTTTTCAATTTTCTTTTCTAATGCTATATAAGTACCTCAAAAATACATTTGTAATGAATAATTAGCAACATAGACAGCTTTATAAGTTGTTTTAGCTGATGTTGTTTAAAGTGTTATAACATCAAATATTCTTGCAAGTTTTAAGAGGCTTAATGTTGTGCAAAATGATCTATTAACTCTGTGTTTAAGCATTTATTGGTTTTAATCTGAATGCAAGCAATTTTTCAGTTTGATGTACAATATCATTAAGTACCTAAAAATGTTAATTTAATAAAGTTTACATATTAATATTCTGAGAACTTTTCTGTGACTATCAAATCGAGAAATCTCACTCTATTTTCAGAAAACACATTGAAAGACAGTTTGGTAGGGTTATAGGTTACTTTTTTAAAAATAATGTAAAATGTGGATTTTCTTAATGGGAGTTGTATGCTCTATCCAATGCATCATTTCTGCACAAATCACAAAGACTTAGTGGCATGCTCCTTCAGTATTATATGGCACAAATATAGTTGGGGTTAAGAAAACCAGTGTCACCACCATCACCAAAATGCCCACAAACCCTCATTTATTTACATTCACAGAACATGACATGCAAAATTGTCTCTGTGACACAAAAAAATATAATTCAATATTGTGTTCCATGTTTGCATAAAACCAAACTTGATATTGTTAAAAGGTCTATTATAAGTTTTTTGCTCAAAATTTTCAGCATTTTTAAACATTGATTTTCAGCATTTTGTGCAATGGCCAAAGTATTTTGGAAGAAATATTGAAGTAAAGAAATTTCTGTACAGCAAATGAATACAAAACTATGGGCAGTTTTTAGATGACAATTTCTTATGAAGTTGCTGATCTCACCTCTTCAACACTAAACGTGGTGGCCGATAATTTCATTCATTTAAGATTAACTCAGAACCCTAATTCAATTTTTGAAAAGTATTTAAAATCTATTTTAAACAGAAGATGTTTGGGACTATAAAATAGGAAAAAAAATCTTAATTAAATACAAACAACAGGCACAATACATGAAACATAACCTACTCCTTGGAGTTAATCAGTACTTTTTTTCTCCTTTAAATAATAACACAGCAGAATCAGTAAGCTTTATCTCTATGTCTTCATAAGAATTTCAGTTGCAATTGAGATATTTCACAGCACACTTTCTGAGAATTTCCCCTGCTGCCACTTCATGAAGAAAAAAAATGCCTGTTGCATAATAAATTTAGATCCAATTATGTTCTCATGATACATTTTTTAAAATAAATTCATAGTGATAGATGAATACTTAAAAAACCAAAGATGCACACATCAATTTAGATCCACAGAACTGCTTGATATTGTGAACTGACATAGAATGCACAATAGTTCTTCCTCTTATAGTATATCTATTTATTTTATACTGGTGAGTATTCTTCTAGACAGTTCAATCATTTTCAAGATGAATTTGTTTGAAAAGGAATGCTTTACAAGGTCCCCACAGTATTTTTCTATGAGTGTCTCTGACAATCCAAAGCAAAACCAAACAAGTAAATACACAAAACCAAAACAAAAAAAAATAGTCCCCAGCTAATCAAAGCAAAACCAAACCAACAAACAAAAACTCATAACCTCTCACAAAGGCAGAATATGGTAAACTGATCTAGGAAGAGAGGTAAAAGAGTTTGTCAACAATTCAAAAGACAGCATGGTGCAACGATAATGAATGATCTGAAAGGAAAATTTAACTTCTGATGAAATCTCAAAATTTCCAGTTCTAGCTATACCTGTCTTGATTGTAGTGCTGTTATTGAGGATTTAATCTTGTGTCAGAGCCCAAAACTTAGCTCACAGCAAACTTCACGTTTTGGGAAATTGCTAAACTTTTTAATTAAATTATTATTTTGTGAAGCAGAGCTGACCAGTTACATTGACTGCTTCTTGAAGGTGCAAGGAAACAACGCAGTTTCTCTAGTGCTAACATAGCAATGCAATCTATATAATGAGGTCCTTAACTTTGCTCTAAGATTTTATATATATTGGAATCCCAGTTTCTAGGTAATTTTCTAAATATGCCTTCCTATTGCATTGAGTAATAACACCAATTTACTTTTTTTTTTTTAAAATCTGTATTCCACACTGTGTTTGGCATCTGACAATTTGTCAACAGTGCTCAGATGTTTGGATCAACTGGTTTAATTATAGACATTTTATTGCATTCATACAGTGGCAGAATTTAATTCTTTTTCATTCACAGTGCTAACAATTCTTATATAAAGTAAGTTCAGGAAGGAAAAGGATTTCCTGAAAAAGTAATTTCCATTGCTATTTCATATTTGTCTAGATAGATTCAGTTCTTATACATATGAGAAAAATGAGGCAAGAAGAGAAGAAGTAATGTACTTAAATTATAAAAAAAAAAACAAACTAGATCAGTATTGACTTATTTACTTGAAAGAGCGTGGCTTTGTTTCCATCATTTTCATTGTTTAATAGAGAGCCTGAGTGTCTATTTTGCCTTGCAGATTTGAGAAAACATAACCTTTTCTTTAAAATGCAATTTCTGTCACTGTATTATTGCTGTCATTTCTGGTTCATGCACTGATTGCTTTATCTCACTGATGCTGATAACAGTACAGATACCTATTTTGTGGAAAGAAAAAAAAAAGAAACAAAAACCACTCCAACAAGGTACTATCAGCAAATTGTTATTTTCCACTGATACAGCGGAGAGGTTCCTGCTTCCAGGAGCAAGGCTAGGAAAGCGGCAAGCAGAGCTCCCTAGGATCAGGCCCCTTAGAAGCTTAGGTAGGCTCTTCCCGCCCCCGGCCCGGCGACCACCCCGAACAGAATAAATCCACAGCAGCCAGGAGTCCGGGAGGAAAAGCAAGTTTTAATGGCGTGCCCTGGCTTATAAGGGGAGCACGGGAATTTCCAGAATTCGGGCAGGGAAGAGGGGCGGAAACGGGGAGGAGTAACGCACTTCAAACGAAGGGAAGAAGGGATGGGAGGAGCGGCAAAAGGACCAATAGGAGAATGAGGTTGGCGGGAAAATTCTAGGGGTTTGTAGGAAGAAGAAACTTGGATAAGGAACGATTAAGGGAAAAATAACCAGGGTAGCCATATTAAGGGTATAACATTTAAACTGGAGAAGTGTCCATCCGGAAGCCCCCATGGTCCCGATTCAGTCGCTGCATAGATATCCCAGGTTCCTGGACCTCCGCGTCCTCATCCACCCAGCGCTTGTAATATTTCTGCCACTTGATGGATTCCTCATCAGTCTGGTCTCCTCCGACAAGGTACTTTCATTGTTGCTGTGGGGAATGTAAAATATGTTTGAATGTGTGATTAAAACCATATACATTCCTGTATATTTTAGTCATTTGCCCCTGCATTCTTTAGTATTTTATCCTGCTTTACTTCTAGGAGTTAATTGAAAGAATATTGTTAGCTAGCAATCCAATGTTAAATAAACACTGACCAGGTTCCTTCTGAAACAACGGTAATGTTTCTGGTTTGATATATCTCAAGATGCCTCCAATCAGTTAGCTGAAGAATACCTGGAGTGCTGATTGGCCAATGCTGGTACTAAACCTATTAAAAGACTCATGGATGAGAACAAGCTAGCTGGTTTTCTTTAATGTAGGTAGAGGTTGATACAAAGTGTGGAATTATGCTGGAATAAGGAAATATGTAGTGAAATGTCTGGTTGTGCTGACTTTCCTTGATAATGTGTTGTGGGTTGTTTTGATCTCTTTCTCATGTGCACACAGAGCCCAGAGAATCAATGCATTTGTTGAAGAGTCCTCTACCTGGACAAGTGATGTTTGCCAGGTCTTATATTTTAGGAAAAAAGGTTTCACAGCATTCACCTGCTAAACATGCTTTTTATAGCACTTAAAATATATTAAAACAGAAATAAAATTAAAATTGAGGCTTTCCTTCATGAAAAGGCATTGAAGGAAGATAACATAAAGTAGCAATGCTAAAGTGTAATCCCTGCTATTCTTAAATATTTGTCTATACTGCCACATATTTAAGAGTAGCTTTACAAAACAGAAGACAGGAAGAGGGAACTGACAGTTACTGTAAGTTGCTTGCGAATTGTTAGCCTGTAGGAACAATGTGATGTTACTGAAGCTTTCTGTAGGTTCTACACAAACTAACAGATTTTGTTTTTCTATTCCACAGCTTCCATACCTGACTATTCCATTTCTGAATTGCAGAAAGGCAAAGAGGTCAAAATCTGTCTTCTCTCACACAGTTAATTTCAGTGAATTCCACTAAATGAACAGAGATGTTTGTTACCCAGTGGAGTAAATGAGGGGACAATTTGTCCTCTTGCATTTATTGTTCCCCTGTAGAAATAAATGAAATATTAAATTACTTAGAAGGCGTTATTTGTGGAGAATTCTTTGGCACAAATGTGATGAATATTGTTTGAAGTAGGAGGAAGCATTTGATTCTGACAGTGTTTAACAATTTAATTATTGAACTCATGCTCTGAACAGTCTTTGGAAATACAATTGTTGTCAAAGGAATTAAGCCTTCTAGATCCCTGCCTCCAATAGCAGTGCATTAGAGCAGCAGAATGTTTGCAACTTCTTTTCATGTTGTATATGGAATACTCATTAAATAGTCTCAAATCAGCAGTTTTCAGGATTAAAATTTATTTCCAGTAAATATAAGTATTTTGAGCATTTTTAANTAATAGTGTTTCATATTCTTAAAATACAAATAATTAGGTATGTAAAATGAGTAGTTATGTTTAAGAAATGGTTACAAGGCACTCACTGCAGGCCATCAGTAACTATTTCTCTGTATACATACTCACTCTATATAGGCACAGTGATAGTTTTCATCCATCAAATTCATTGAAAATGTGGACAATGTAATCTGGAAATGAGGAATAATTTTTATTTATATTTATTTATTTATCATAAAACCAAGTACCTCTTCTGTTAAGGCAAATTATGGTAAGTGAAGATTATGAAGTGCATATCACATATGAACCAGTGTACAGATGACATTATTCACAAAATAAAATTACCCGAGATTGTACTTACAAGATCAGGCATCTGTCCCAGTATTATTACAATATTCTTAAAGCACAAACTTTTTCATTGTGATCAGGAAATAAAGAACTGACTTTATTGTCATTTTTTTTCCTCATCTGAGACTAGAAAATGGGTACCACTAGGGTATTTTTCCCCCTACATGTTCTTAAAGCCTTTGAAGAATTATACTTTTCATTAAAATTAAAGTAACCAAAAACTTAAAACCAAACATAATTTCACAAATATCAAAGGATACAGAAAAAATACAAGTTATTAATCTGGTTTAATACAGAATTAAATAAAGGTACACGAGTAGTAAGGTAGTTAAGATTAGCCCTGTAAGCAGTCTTGAACAAATTTAGATGTTTGTTAATTTCTCTTTTTACCTCAATGAAGCACAGATTCAGTCTCTTCATTTTTTTTTCCATCTTACAATGTTGTGGAAACCTTCCTGCATTTTTAAGATTATCTCACTGTTTTGAGTCTTTCTTCTGGCAATATTTATGCCACTGCTTTATAAATGCAAGACCATCATGCCTTCTCTTAGCATTTGACAATCAAAATGAAAAAAGATGGAATATACTTAAAAGAAGAAAATCATTAATGAACCTTTTGTTTTCCTTATTGCCATTTACACCTTTGGCATGAAATTAAGCTATGGATGTGGAATACTGTTAGGGTACTTTACTCAACTAGTAACTTTATCTGAAGTGGAAGAATCATATTGGATCTAATAAGCCAGGAACTAATGACTTGCAGAATTTATATGAAAATATCACAGGTCTTTATAACTGTGAATTTCCTTATTCTTTCAGAAACAGTTTCTTTTCTAGAGCATATTGAACAGTATCACATAACTAACCTGAATAAATGCATGTGATGGATTTTATGAGGGCTTTTTTATTATTATAAGGTCTCTTTTATTGCTTTCCTCCTCTCTCCAATTTCAACCACAGCCTCTTTGCCAGCTTCAGGTGAAGAATTTTATACAACACTTAGACAGTGCTGAGTTACTATGAATTCTGATTAACCAGAGGGTCAACTTTCATTACAAACTGCATAAAACTCAGTCCATTAAATTGTCCATTTCAAGCTTGCAGTAATGGGTATAGGTTTGATTATATTAATTAGTGCGCTTTCTTCATTGCCAAACTAAATGCTTATTTTAAGGAACAGAGAGGCTTCCTCTACTGGCTTAGAACTAGTTTATAGGGAAGAAATAGCAGAGGAGATGGTAGATTTAGAATTAATTAGGTTAACTAAAATATAACAAAATAAAAAAAAATAAAGTCATTAAAACAGATAAATTATTTTGTCAAAGGAGTTATCATATTGTATCAGCTAAAGTTTAAAAAGAAACAATCCCAGCTCATTATCATTTTATAACTTCATTTTTAAATTGGAGACATAAGATTTTATTGCCTTTAGTCACAAACTCCATTTAACTATTCATAACACAAAGCCCAAAATCACATGCTCATATCTTCAATGACTCTTCTAAATACCTAGAAAATTTCTGTTTTTCTAAACCCTACTGTAGTCCAAAATATTTTTCATTTCTACTTCAGCAGTTGATGGAATGAAGCATAACATCACCAGACCCAGCCATTGTTCTATCTAGCTTGATATTATACACAAAACAATAAATCCTTGTATTTTGGAGAACATATAAATATAGATTCTTTATATCCTTCAGCCAGTCAAAGATCAAATCAGATCAAGAGAAGATAGACACACAGATAGATAGTCCTCTGCATGGGGCCACTAATGGATCAGATGAGGGCTGACTCAGCTCTGGTGGGCAATAATATATGTGACACCAATCTATCTGTATTACTTTTGAGCCTTCTATCTCTCCTAAGCTAAAAAACATCAGCTTGCAGTGTTAAGGACCTGTAAATTTTAGCTATCCACAGAGCCCATCCTTCCTTCCCTGACCTTCTCATGTCTAAGACATATACGTAACATGACAGAACAAGCTAAGGGAACTTGAAACAGCATCATCATCATCATCTAAGTTTTACTGAGTCCTCCCTGTCCTTTAAAGTTCTTGCTATGACTTTCTGTCCTTGCTAAGGAGTTAAAGGACTATATACAGATGCTAAACAGGTATTCCAGAGAAGACACATGACCCTCCCATCTTCCCTCTTTGCCCTCAACACTTTTTCTACCCAGGAACAACAGCTCCTCTTCCTCCATCAGCAATACCATTCAGTTAGTATCACTGTATCCATAGAGACTAAAACTCCGTCAGAGACGGGTTCAGAGTAGATGTTAGCTTGAGTACTCAGGTCCCTCATAACAGAAAGCTAACCCTCTTTGAATAGGTGGCAACATGGCCTCTTACATCACCACTCTCTTTTTTCCCCTGTCATTTCCTTCATTCTTGAGTTGACACAACCAGTAAGTCATGCCTTTGCATGGGATTGAGGTGGAGAGTGACACTGCTGGTGGTTTTACATTACTGCTCTCACAGAAGAAAAACCAACCAACCAACCAACAACAACAACAAAAAAACCAACCAACCAACCAACCAACCAACCAAAAAAACCCAAAAAAACCCTAAACAAACACCACCTAAAAAATAACAATCCTGGAAACAGAACTTTCCTTTTAGAAAGAAAATAAATTTGTAGGTTGTTTTGCATTGCTGCCTAACATAACAACAAATTTCATAACAAAATTTTTCCTTTTTTTTTTTCAATTCTACTGATTTCTAATTATGTCTGCTCCTGGCAAAAAGTTGCTGAGTGATCAGGACTGATATGGGCAGCAGTAGTACAAGCTTCCTATGCAGTCTCCCAAAGCAGCACTTGTGATTTTTAAAAGATTCAGGGCCTGAATAGAGAATGAGAAAAAAAGGCATAAAGGTACACAGCCGGACTGCCATTACCTGACCACACTGCACTGAGCATTGGCCATAATACAATACACATTAGTATATTTAGTCCCCAGAATGGAAGAGTCTAGATCTTCCTGTTCCTAGCTATTCTTATTATACCTCTTTGCTAACAAATTCCTGCTGAAGAGTGGTACATGGGGGTTTAGATTTCTTCAAGATCGGCCTCTGTGTTCAAAGCAGTCATAAAGATACTGTTTGAGAGACAGCAATTCCACTTCTAGAAATGTGCACCATCATTCAAAACATTGTCTCCATCATATACACTGTTCCTATAGACCTGCTCTGACTACAGGAGAAGCAGCTTTGATGTTTTCTTTTTGGGTTTTTGGGTTTTTTTGAGAGGTCAGATTGTAAATTATATAAATTGAACATTTTTTATAAAGCTCAATAAAATTCATTGATTTTATGATGTTATAACAGGAGTTTAAGTTAGAGCTTATCAGTTCGACTGTTTTTCTGAAAATCTTTTTCGGAAAAAAATCAGGTTTAATACTTTTTTTTTTTAACTGTTAACTTTGTTCTAGGCAACTAAACATGCTTTAAAAAGTTAAACAGGATTTGGAAGTCCTGAAGAACATTTTGTATACAGAGAACAAGTATCTGTAATTACATCTTGGGCAAAACAGCCTGAGAGTTCTGGATTGTTGAAAAGGCAAAAGCTCTTCATAGAAAAGATAAAAAAAAAAAATCTCATTATAACAGGTTTAAAAATATGGTTTTGTCTTAATTTAACAGCTTTCCATCAATTGTGGCAAAATTGTCATAAATTATGAGAGAACTTATCACTTCAACAAGATAGAATTAAAGAAAAGAAGAAACTGACGTCTCTTATTTTAAAAATATGCTTGGGAGGTTTACTGATTTTAACATACAACTACAGCAAAGACCCATATTTAATATATGTTACCAAGACATATGGGAAGAATACTCCATAAAACTAACATTAGATCAGAATTATACAGATCAAGATGGTGTTTAGCCTTATCCAGAGACATAACTATGTTATACAAAATATATGAATACAAGATAATTTATTTACTTGTTCTTAAAAAAAAAAAAAAAAAGGAGGCTGTTAAAACTTCCCAGAGAATGGACATTGTTAGCTGATTTAAAGTTAGACATTATCAATTACTATAGAAAGCAAGTGTACATTTTCTCTAAACAAGAGATAGGGGTTTTTTTATTTATTGCAACAAGACTTACTGCAACTTTGAATCTGATCTTCTTTTATAAAATTCTGATAGTGAAAATCTATCTCTCTGTAAAATTATGCAACTCCAGTAAAACCAAACAATTGTTGCACATCTGTATTTACTGTAATAAAAACCAGAATGTCCAGAGTGTTTGCATATTGTTGTAATACAGGTACTTGGAAAGACTTACAGACATATAGAAAGTAATGTTAGAAAGAATATTTGCCCTTGCTAAAGCTGGAACTGTTGTTGTTGTAGAATATATTGGCATAATCATTAGTAGAGGTGATACAAGAATTATAACAATTTCCTCATAAACTTTGTTGTAATTTTTCAAAGGCAATTTTATCTTGATGTCAAAAATCTGTGGAGGTCTGTTTGATTTCAAACATGTTACTATTCAGTACCAACATCAATATAATAGGCCAGTAGTTTTCACTTAACTTCAGATGTATATTGTCTTTCCAAGGTCTGTTTCATAGAGCATTTCAAAGATTTCGTGTGTTGATGGAACATAAAATACAGGATGCATGTCCTATCCAGATGACATCTCTTTTTTTTTTTTTATTCTAGAAGAAAATCTTTATTCTGACCTATAAAAATGTCCCTTATTTAGTACTCCTGTGGTATGAAAGAAACAAAAGGCTACTGTTCATAGTAGTGATGATAATAAACACTATAGAAGTTTTATCACATCATGATCAAGTGGGAATATAAGTTTGGATTAAAAAGAAGCATTTTTTCCCTTTTCACTCACATGGACAAGACTATAAAAATATTCTTGTTTCATTTTGCTTCTGATTTTATGCTCATCACTTGATCACTTATAGCTTCAATAAACTGTCATTCCTGTGTATTTCAAACAGAACTAAACTCAGTGTTTTCTTCTATCAGATACGGATGGGAAATTAATAACCACATTTACTTGAATTTT
>VWZD01007997.1:0-16032 GCA_013396695.1 Sakesphorus luctuosus | reverse complement strand
TTCAGCACTCACTCTAATATGTCTTTAATATCTTCTGAGTCAAATAGATACATATATATATATATATATATATATATATGTATACATAATTTAGATGGAACAAAATACTACATGTCTGAATCAGGTCAGAATCCTTCTAAACAATTCATCAACAAAAGCAAATGCCCAAAATGCCTTATGCTGTTATGAACGAGTCCATGCCTTACTCTGACAGTGAAAATAAATTACCAGACTACAAAAGGAAAAACAGATGTATTTAAAAGATAAATAGTCATTATTTCTGAAATTCAAAGTAGTGTGAAATAGGGAACTTGCATCAGATTAGAAGACAAATGGGAAACAAAAACTGAGATTTCCATCAAAGGCAAGAAAGTTCTAGGAGAATTGTTCTCCTGTACTCTTTCAAGCTCTTGACACCCGTTGCCTCAAACCAGATGAAAAAATTGCAAAGGTTGACTTCTGGAACACTGCAGCAAGGAACAGACAAAACAGGATTGTCATCATCCCCCAAGGACAGGGTCTTGAAGAAAATTAGAATAGTTAATAATGCTTAAAGGTGATGCCATTACTTGGAAAATGGGAGTCATGGGCAAATATCTTCTGAAATGTCTGTGCATCTGAAGTCAGTTCATGGTATTTGTAACACGTTCTTTTCCATCTTTGGCCTCAAAACAGGCCAGATGTACACTTTCAGCCTAGCCTCTGGTTCCATGCTATACTTCAAAGAGATTCAATGCAGGGAATTGGAAACTGTACATAGATCACATACGCAATTGTTCAACTTATATTTGAGGGGATACAGAATAACAACAAGTTAAAAAAAGGTCTTGTTTTTGAACAGAACCACAGAGTCCCCAGCCGAACACTTTTTGGAGTTAGCTGAGAGGAGCCAGCTCACTAGCATGTTGCAGAGTGGCAATACAATGCTGTGCAGAAGCAGTACAAAGTGAACGATAAAGCAAGAAGCAAACATGGATCAAGCCGCCACAGATTTTTCTCTAAAGCATTCCTGGAAATCTTTTCAAAGTCTGAATTCTGTGTAGCTGTGCAGGTTTAAAGGTAAACCATCAGGAGAAATGAACACAACACAAAAGAGATTATAAGTCAGAGTTACAATTTAATAGCAATATTACAATAAATGCAACGGCACAAAGAGAAAAATTGGTTTTAACCACAAAACCCCAGAAGTGTAACCCAGCACCCTTGGGCACAAGCACAAAGGGGTTTGTTAGCCCTTGTGCTGAACCCTATGTGGTTTCCCCAAGTCCAAAGTAAAAGTCCAAAGTGGAAAACCTGTTGGTGCAGCTGACAGTTGCAGTCTGGTGGAGAGTGGTGGTCGCAGGCTGGTTGAAAGTAGTGGTCTCCTCCTGTCGAGGTTTTGGTCCTCCTCTCAATCCGGAGAGTGACCCCTGACGTGTTCTTACCCCAAGATATGTACCCCCAGGTCCAGGTGGGAGCACCCAGTCTCTCCCCCAGGGTGGGGAGTCACACAATGGGTGATCTAACTCTGTAAGTCATGGGGTATTTTGGAACTGTTGATGGCCCATTAGCAGACACGTCCCCTCAGGCTGGATGTGAAGGTGCTAATGACTCCCTGGAGGGGAGTTATCACAGCTCTTATCTCACAGATGTCTTTCACACCCAACTCACAACCTGAGGGGTCAGGTGTACCCTGGGCAGCTGCTGCAAATGGTCCATTGTTCTTGGGAAATGAATAGAGGGAGTAGAATACACAGCTTTGAACACCCACACACAGTGATAAACTGGTCCCACCTGCTGAACTAGGACAGTAACAATTTCATCAAAGATTTCCTAAATCGTTCTCTAAGAAATAACTTGCAGAATGACAGCAGTGAATTGTCATAATAGTCTTGGAGAACTAATCACATCACTGCAAATTAGCATCCTTTAGGTATTTATTCAGAAGTGACCTTTAACCAACAGACTGACATTCTTAAGCCTAACGGTGAGTATTTCATCATCTGGTGAATCCCACTAAACCACTAACACAAGTACATCAAACACACCTTTGGTTTTAGTATTCTTTCAAATTTTGTTCCTGGAACTTTTTGCTTCATAATGAGTACTGCCAAAATTTGCCTTAAAAAACAGTGCTTATTTATCTAAAAATAATAATTCACTTTTCTTTTTTTATTTTGACATGCTATATTTTTTTGACATTTTTTAACACTCTCATTCTAAACCTCCTTCACCTGCCTTGCTAATATAGAGCTAAGTAAGACCATTTAGAATTTCACTCTCTATTTTAGCTTCCTGAATGTTTCCAAACAAAAGATTTAATTTAACAGCAAAGAAGGAAATTTGGATGTCAGTTTATATGTAGGGGTGGGGTTTGGAGTAGATGGGACAGCAGCGATGGCAAAGGAGCAGGGCAGGGAAGTGGTATAGAAAAACCTCAGGTAAAATACACACAGAGAGGGGGAAGAGGCATGGAGGCTGAGCCTGACACAACTCATCTGTGTTCATGGGGGCCTGAGTGTCAACTGGAATGAATGTGTGTGTGAAAGTGTAAGAGTTCTGTACCAGGAGCTGAAGTGGTGCAGTGGCCTCAGTAGTTCATTTGTCCAGATGCTGGCAACTGGGAAGATTTGGATGCAAGGGAAACCTATGAGCAAGTTGAGGGTCTGAGTCCAGCTGCTGCAAAGATCCACATTATACATGTACAGCTGCATGGACACGTGTATGTGCTATGTCTTTCCCACTACTGAACCTTCCTCATAATCATTGATTGGATGGAATGGCATAAGACCATTGGCACTGAGTCAGTGTGAGTGATGAGTGTATCTGGGACACACACACACAGACACACACATACATAAATATCTGGTCTGTGTGTCCACATGTATAAGTATATGTATTTGCAGTATATGCTCATGTTTCAGTATATGCCTATTGTGAAACCTTGCTTTCAGCAAGGGAGTTGCAGCAACCTCAACTATTTCAGGTTATAAGATTCAGTAATTGCCTAACCTTGGGGATCATAGTATATGCTACTAGACATAAAAAACATAGTAAAATCATTAGAATAGGTACATATGAATCTAGATAGATGTCTGCAGAGACAAATTGAGAAGAAAAACAGTTCTAAAATGGGATGCCCAATTGCTTTGTATCATAGCATGCCATACTTTTAGGTCTTACTCTTCTAAATGTTTAATTTTATCATACCAACAATGCAAAGATGAGTATATAAAAATTATGTGGCCTAAGAAAAGAGAGAACAGCAGGTCATCCTGGAGAACTGTAGAAGGAAACCCAAATCTCTTCTCATTAGTGCAGAGAGGTTTTTGAGTGAAAGAGACTTTGGGGCAAGCTTTCATTCTAAATAAATGTGTTAGCGTGCAAATTTAGGACTCTGACATTTCATGTAAAGAAAATGCCAACTGTGAAATCTGTAGATAGAAGACTCTGTGTGGTGCAGTATCTCATGATATTTTTTAAGAAACAAGGAGATCACTGAAAGTCACCTGCTTCTGACCAGCAAGAAGGAATGTGAAGGTCACGGGGGGACTGAAGCCTGGCTCCTGCACAGAGTACAGGGAAGGCAGGTGGTGCTCAGGATTGCCACCAGCAGGCAGGGAGTCAAGCATTGCAAGACAAAGACACATTCCATCTACTCAACAGTTTCTTCACAACAAAAGAAGAAAGAATACATTAAATTCATGTCAATTGGGAAAACAGATACCATTACCCCCAACATTTCTCTTTCCCTTTTTCATTTCTCCCACAATAACAGGGACTTGATTCATAGTTTGTGAGGAGACAGCAAAGGTCATTGAGCAATCAGTTTAGTCTAGTTTTCCCACAGTTTGGGATAGAACTCAGGCCAGTGTTTAATTACGGAACTTTGAAACTGAAGCTGGTTCCCACTGTTAATCATAGCATGGTAAATGTACTATGCATACACATAAATAGAATCTGCATTTGTGCACATATATATCTGCTTCAAGACAAATAGGCACCCTCAGGGAGAAAGACACATTCCACAGACCTTCTGCATTTACAGATATATGAATATATATAAAATATATGGTTTCTGTTTAAAATAATGCTTTAATTCAAAAGGAGAGTTACTTATGAAAGTCTGCAACTTCTGTTGTCAGAACATAGAATATTTACTTGTATCTCATATATCCTTGAAAACCTAATTAAGTTAATATCTCCTTCTTGCTCAGTATGATAGTCTTTCTACTAGAAGTGAAGAGGTATTCTATCTCTAAGGCAACTAGTCTTATCAAACAATAAGCAAAAATAACAGACATCTGGATTTTCATGATTTTGAAACACCTTTCTTAGACAGTTAAGCTATGTATATCATGAGGTGAAAAGTATTAATGAAAATATTGAATTTCCATTCTGGAAGAAATTTTATAATTTTAAATAATTGTAGGAAATAATTTGTAAGAAAAACTGTAAGTGACAGAATTTCTTGTGAAAGGAAGATTTATTTAAAGTGGAGGAAAAAGCCATATGCATTCTGATTTAGCTTTTCAAAGAATTAAACAAATTCTGACCCTGTTGGGACCCAGTAGTCTGCCTCTGGCTGTGGAAAAGCCTAGCAAAGTATTGAAGAAGAAACATAAGAATGTTTATATTCTTCAGAACGTTGTTTCATGGTATTAAAACTGAGGTTCTTTTGTACTGGATCATACCACAGGGACACCAGCTTTAATATTCAACTTCTAACAGCTGGCATCTGCTGCTTTAGAGAAAGAGGAACAAATACAATTCTCTTAATTATCTGAATCATTCTTCTGACTTCATAAACTATGCCTGCCTCCTGAGTCTGCTTTATACTGAACTCAGTTTCTACCAGTTGTCTGCAAATTATTACCAAACTCTTGTCCTTTTCTTCAGGCCTTGTTCCTTTTCTTTATTTGAGAACCAAACATAACAGATGAGCATATTTAATGCTGCAGCCCTGCCAGGTTTATATGTATTCATCACAAACACATCCCTTTGGATGTCTGCCAATAATGTTTAGATATTCCTTTAAAACTCTGCCTTTCGCATCTTTTAGAAGTCTCATTTACTTTCTGCTTAGTGCTTCATTTGCTTACAAGCTTCGGACTCTATGGATCAACTCTCTGCTGCACTGTAAAATATTTCTAATAGAACAGAATATCCTTGTTTGTTTTTTTTTTAAAAAAAAGACATTAATGTAACATAGATTTATGTTAAGTCTTTAGTTTTTCTTTAATGTAAGTTCTTGTAAGCATCAAATGTCTTACTTTATTATCACCACTGCCACAGCATCACTTGCCTAATCCCTCTCTAAAGCTGCACTGGGTAGCATTTTGTGTGCTCTCAGTGGAGTGAAGCAATGTCTGGTTGTTAAAGGTTCAAACACAGGAAGGTGGTGTTGAGAGACGTCCCCTCAGAGAATTTTTCTCACCATACCAACAGAGAAGGTATGTGGAGTCCCAGGACTGAGGACAAAAGATAGCTGATGACTTTTAGATTCAACCCTAATGGTTGGGTGGAGGTGAGAAAACAGAACCCCAACACCTGGGGGTGGGGAGAGGTTTTTCTTTTCTTTGTTCCCTGTGTGTTGGTTTGACTTTGGGGATTTTTTTTCTTTGGGCAGCTGCAGAAAAGGAGCCACAGCTTGCTGGTGAGCTCTCTTTTTCCGTCTCTGCTCTTTGCTTTCTCCCCTCCATCTCTGGAGCTTCGGAGAGAAAGAGAACAGAGGAGAGACACAGCTGCTTTAGGACACTGCAGACCTTTTTTTCCCCTTTCATGGGATTGATTTGGACTGCAAGGAGATTACTGGGAACTATCACCATTTCCTCCACTCCCAGCTTTTTTCCTTCTTCGTTTGGAACAGAGGACAAAGAGAGAGAGAGAAAGAGAGTTCATATGAGTTCTCCCTGCTCATCTGTTCCTCGCTGGGAAAAAGACCGAGAATTCATCTTGCAGCCAGCTGAGGTGTGACACTGACACTGTCCATAAATATAACTGCTCCATGAGGAATCTACCATTTTGGGGGTTGTTCTCTTTTGCTTTTTTACCTTTGGTGCTGGGGGAGTAGGTTGCTCTGGTCTGTTTTCAGTTATATCTATATCTATATATGTAGATATATAGTAGTTAAGAACAGTTATCCTTCTTATATTCATTTTCTAATTAAAGTTCCTTTTCTTAAATTTAATAAAGAGCGATGTGATTATTGTGGAGGAATCCTCTCCTCTGCTTTTTGGCAAACATTTTGTTTTTTCCCTCAAACTAAGACCCTGGTACACTTGTGAGTGTCATAACATCATTCATGGTAGCTTGGAACAAGGTGGTTATGTCCTAGGACTGTACTTCGAGTTGATCAAGAGAAACCTCAAACAGAATCAGATATGAAATGGAAGCATTTAGAGCAAGGACTATCGCTTAGTCTGAGTTTGTACAGCATCTCCCATAGTATAACTTTGCTCCTGCCAATCCAAACGCCCTTCTGTCCTCAGAATTACTAATGGTGATTAGAATATAATTAAAAAAAAATCAACCAAAACATTTTAAATGTTGTTTTTACATTATGTTGTTCAATCTGTTACTAAGCAGACAGACAATACATTTATGCTCTTTAGCTACACTTTTAATCATCTATCTTCAAATGTGACATCAGTTACCAGCAGCTCCTGAATGGAAAAAAAGATATTAGCCAAATCTAACATAAATTAATTAAAGAGTATTTCTTAATATCACAACATCTCAGAATCTCCAATACATTGTAAGAACTGGTGGAGGGTTTAATACAGAAAGTTAATACTTTGATTTTTCAACCATATCACTGAGAATATAACAAGGATATAAAACATTTTACAAAACATACAGAAAAATCAGGAAACAAAAAGTATTTGGCCAAATAATGAGAGCAGAAATATTGACTAATTTAAAATTTGGAAACTAAACACTGAATACTAATAAGACTACATGCTGAGCCTATTTTGAATTGACAGAGATTCAAAGTGGTTTTAAGATTAGCTATTTTTCCCTCAAATGAGTATAAAATTTTAGGTATAAAGCCTACATAATTAATATGGTATGAAAAGAATCCCTCAGTTTGAATATCACTTTATTATTACCTGCAGTGGCTTTGATTTGCACTGTGGATATTGGAATTGATGAAAAAAATATAGTAATTACAAGGGTTGCACTTGTGGTTACTCTAATAATTATAGTCAATTCTTCTAATGATGCTATTACTGATAGCAATAGAAGCAATAGTTTAAACTTCACATAGACTTTCACTGACTCGAATAAAGTTAAAAGGAATCTTTCATATAAGTTATCAGATAGGACAATTTAAGAAGAAATTCAAAATTTCTCACCAGAATGAAAAGTCATGTCTGTTTAATGAGTATTAAAAAACCCAAACCAAACCAACCAAACAACAACAAAAAAGAAAAACAAACACCATACACACACACTAAAAAAACCAAACAAACCCAAAACAAAACAACAACAACAACATGTTGTTTCTTTCTTTCCAATAGATTAAACAGAGCAGTAGAAGTTCCTCATCCCAGTACTTGCTACTGCTAGACACAGACTTTCCAGGCAGGGAACACTCACCATCTTTCTTCGCCAACAGGATAGAATAAACATGATGTATGTCCACATGTGAATCCTCAGCAATCACACAACCTTCTCCAAGCTTATGCACTCTACAAATTACACAAGATTCAAAATTATTTTAGATTATTTTAAAGAGTTAAACTAATTAAACTAGTTTTTTAAGTGTTTCAGACCCTTACTACTCCTTCAGTCAGGTAGTTGTGCCCTTGAGATATCAGCACTGCTGGGAATTACCGCAGGCCAGACCAGAAATTTTGATCAGCTATTTTGAGCATTTTATGTAAACAGACTTATCTGTCCCAANATTTTGGTATCTGTGAAAGTGCAATGTTTTGTCAGATAACATTGAGATTTTAAGCAGATTCAAGTATTTAACAGTTGAGAAAGATAAGTGCTGAAATCACCAGAAAGTATAAAAAAAAACCCTGAAAACAAAAACAACACAAAAAAACCCCAAACAAAATAGTATATATTTAACTCTTGTTAATTTAATTGGGAACTGAATTATGAAATCTTCTGGAAAATCCACTGAGCAAATAAGTATCTTAATGAAAATATTGTGTTCATTATGATCTAGCAATTTTCCTACAAATGCCTTTTGGAAATATTTTATCTGAACATATATATATGCCATTCAACAGGTAAAAAGAGCATTTTCACCATCAGCTTTTTAAATTAACAATGACAACTCAGAGGATCATTTTCGGTTGTTACCTCAGTATTGGGTATTGATGGCGTTTCTATTGCCTCCAGTCACACTAAAGGTTTTCTCCTTAACTTTACTACAGAAATGGTAATATCATCTGAGATGGTTCAGATCACAAGGGATAGATCCTTTACTCTTCTTTCCAATCTGTTTTACTGGTGTGTGCTACTTTCAACACAGCTTAAAAAGTCACAGCTCTCATTCCAAGACCCAGCTTTTTTCTGCTCTGGATAACAGGGAATACGATACAACATGTAACACTTTTGACAAAGACTTATGTTGCAATTAACATCACAGAAAGTGGTCCTCTTATTGGTCATGCCATTCCAAACCTCACATTTTTTAAATTATTTAGAATTTTTCATGAATAATGTACTAAGATTACAAATTTCACTGTATAACTATGCTGGAAACATTGGGTGAAACATGCAAAATTGATTTCCAAAGTACAGCAAAGAATTTGCTCATTAATGAATTTGCTCCTTTGAGAATAAAAAAGAAGGAAAGAAAAACTTGGTTCATTTTGTTGGTTTGCAATCAAAAGCAGAAACATCTGCTAAAATCATGAGCAGCTTGATGGCTAGATGCAGCAAGAGAAATGGAAGAATTAGATATTCATTTCACTTTCTCTTAAGTTTCACATACACTGTTAAGAAATATAGTGTTTAAAAGAGTATCCTTAATGCATAGCTTTGATCTGAAATATAAAGAGAAATACTGTATGAAGTCAGTTAAAATATGTCCCACTAAATGACTATTTCTTAATCTGCCTTTCCGTTTATGTTTGATTGTTTGCTATTACATTGTGGAGAAAGTTTTTTAAAGGCAAGAAACAAAACAATAAAAGCATATGCATGGCCACTTTTAGCGTGTTTAGCAACACAAACACAAAGTACACATACACCATCAGATTTGACTTGTCTTCCAGATGCTGAGATTATGAAAGTTAAGTACAAATGAAGAAGATATTTTTTACCTATTTTCTGTTACTCCCACTTTTTTCTGATCCATATTTTTGCTTATTCTTGAAGATTGAAACTTCAGTTCACACATTCACTATTCCACTGAAAAACACCTTTTAGGGGGTCAAGATAGATTACTGTAATCATGGCTGAAATGGTACATAGAAATTTAGATGAAATTGCAGCAACCAAATACATGACTCTGCCTAAGCCCATTTGGTCCTATAACTAGAACTCAATGTGTTTTACTCTTATGCCTTTGTTGCTCCTGTATTACATCAACACAGCAGTGTGATTACTTAATGACTGCAAGGTCTGATCAAATGAATCTATTTCCTATAGATTACTCAATGACTTGAGGAATCATCTAGGGAAACAGAACCTCACATAAACAAACTAGGCAGGGAATAACTAGGAGAAAGAAAACTGCAAACTATTTAAAACACTTGTTTTCTTTCTAGAGGGCATTTGCTACCTTTTGTTATTTTCAATTACAGATTTGTAATGGGCCCTTACTCACCAGATCGTTGAGCTAGCGCTGACTCAGGCTGTACCTTATCATAAAGCTTTTGCTTACATGAAAGACATATTAGCTTTTTAGAAACTTCTAAATAGTTGGAACAGAAATAACAAGACTTTGTATATATTTTTTCTATTACAACCATGAAGAACAGGTTCCTACCCTTAGGCTTAGTCTGGGCTAACAGTGTCTCACTAAGTTACAAAGAATCCCTTGCAAACTTGTGTTCTTACTTATGATGTTTTGCTATCTACCATCTCTGTAACTCGATGATCACAGATTCATTTCAAACCAACAACCCCACCCTTCGACTCTTTGTTTCACACTCACAGCTTGATGATTGGATACAAAAGAAGACATCCGTGTGCTACAGAACTAATTATAATCAAACTACTTCTTCATTTTTAGAGAAATGTGAAGCAAGTGTGATCAAACAAATCAACTATTCAATTTGTCTGTTCACCTCATTTTGTTAGTACATAATCATTGTATTAATACCAGAGAATTCTTCCCCAACCCTAATTAATTATAATAGAATACAAGTTTGTTCTGCAGCTATGGTTAAAATTTCAGCATAGCACTGTCCTAATCCCAGTAGTGGTTTTTACTTGGTGATTCATTATATCACAATGTGATAGTTTAAGGTTTATTTCAATTTATATTAATATAAATGACCATGTACAGTGAAACACAGCTGTGGCTGAACCTAAAGAGCAAACACTGTGACTATACATTTTAATTTAGTCAACTCCTGTACCTCTGCTGAACTAAGATTTGGAACTTTAGAGAGGTTAAAGTCTTGGCATCAATTATATATTGAGAAAAGATTCTTTCCTTCATGATATTGTTTCCCATATGGTGGCACTGCATGAAACCTTCACTGAAGATGTGTTCTGACCTAGAACATTTTTCATATGGGTTGGTGGTATGAACAAACCCAAGTGACCTGAGACAGCCATACAGGCAATTCTGCCTCCATTTGCAGTTCTGTTACAACAGCTAGCATGTGGTGAGACAGAGGAACTGTGACTCTGCAGCTTCTCTTCTCCTTGCCAATTTGTTCTACAGCTTGAATGGGTGAGAAAAAAGTTGTCTGAGACACACAGCTCTTCCCTTGTCCATGAACTGGGACAGCAAAAGCCCATGCAAAAAGTAAGGTGCATTCCACTTAGCTCTATGTCCATGCATAAGAATGAAAACCAACAGTTTTCCTGGGGAGGAAAAAAAATAAAAAAGAAAACTGGAAGGAGGAATAAAAGGAGGCTGAGTCATCAAACTAAACAAGTGAACATAAAATGTGAACATAAACTCAAGTAAAAAAAAAAAATCCTAACTGCTATCAAGGCTGTATGTGGTTTTCTCGGGGTTTGGGATGAGTTTTTTGAAGTATCATTCTTCCAAATGTCATATCTGAAATTTGATCTCTCCTTGACTTTTTGCTCACTTGTTCTTACACTCTGTGGTGTCCTAACCCACAGAGCTGCTCACATGTATTACTTTCAGAGACCCTGCTTGGTATGGGTAAAAGTTTTTGGAAGAGCTTCAAAGAATACCTTTTTTTTTTTTCTGTTTCTATGAACTTTGTTTTACAGTTATGTTGAATGCAGAGAAAACAGTTCATTCTTCTATACATCCTATGAAGAGCACTATCCTTGACAGAACAAAACCATCTTTTTCAAACATAGAAGAATTGTGTTTAATTTTTTTGGTGTATTATATATGAATAGATTTGTTTCACAACAGGCATATATGGGTGTGCCAGTTTAAAAGTAAACTGGCAGGAGAAATGAAGCCAACACAAAAGAGATTATAAGTCAGAGTTACAATTTACAATATTACAATAAATGCAATGGCACAAAGAGAAATTGGTTTGAACCCACAAAACCCAGGAGTATGACCCAGCATCCTGGGGCACAAACACAAAGGAGTTTTTTAGCCCCTGTGCTGAACCCCAAGTGGTTCCCCCAAATCCAAAGTAAAAGGAAGTGAAAAACCTGTTGGTGCAGATGATGGTCACAGTCTGGTCGAGGGTAGTGGTCTCCTCCTGTTGAGGTTCTGGTCCTCCTCTGGATCCAACGAGTGGTTCCCCAAGTCCCCCAAGCCCCAAGATTATATCCCCTCACGTCCAGGTGGGACTGCCCAGTATCTCCCTCAGGGCATTGAGTTACACAATGAGTACTCTCACTCTGTGAGTCATAGGGTATTTGGAATCATTGATAGCCCATTAGCAGACATGACACCTCAGGCTGGGTGTAGAGGTGCTAACGGCTTCCTGGAAGGGAGTTATCCCAGCTCTAATCTCACAGGCTTCTTTCACACCCAGCTTACAACCTGAGGGGTTGGGTGTGCCCTGGGCAGCTGCTGCAAATAGTCCATTGTTAACAGTTCATGGGAAATGAATAGAGGGTGTAGAATACATAAGCTTTGGTCACACCCACACAGTGATAAACTGGTTCCAGCTTGCTGAACTAGGACAATGAGTTTTAGTTTTGGGAGTACTTCTGTGATTATCTCAAACAAAATAATTTATTGCAATAAATGTTTAATAAATGCTTCCCTTTCCTTCATTTTATTTAATGGAAACACAGAATCATAGTATCACAGATTCATAGAATGGTTTGGGTTGGAAGAGACCTTCAAAGATAATCTAGGTTAAACAGCCTGTGAAAGGCAGTGACACCTTCCACTTGGAAAGGTTTCTAGAAGTACTGTCCAACCTGGTCTTGGACTTTTCCAGTGAACCATAACTTCTCTGGGCAACCTGTTCCAGCCTCTCATTGTAAAAAAAATTCTTGCTTATGTCCAATCTAAACTTACCCTCTTTTAGTTTAAAACTGTTGTCCCTTGTCTTATTATTAAA
Organism: Sakesphorus luctuosus; assembly: GCA_013396695.1. Classification (NCBI taxonomy): domain Eukaryota; kingdom Metazoa; phylum Chordata; class Aves; order Passeriformes; family Thamnophilidae; genus Sakesphorus; species Sakesphorus luctuosus. Next base: position 3,400 of record VWZD01007997.1, on the reverse strand, counting down.
GATCTTGGTAAAAAGTTTTTCCTGTCACTTTTATAAGCCCCTTTTATAAATTGAAAGGCCACAAGACTGTGTTACTGAAACCCTCTCTTCTCCAGGCTCATCAGCTCCAACTCTCTAAACCTTTATATGTAAGAGACATTACATACAGCCTTCTGAATATTTTCAAGGCAAGAGCACATTGTCAGGTCATATCCAATTTTTTGTACAGCAGACTCCCCAGGCCCTTCTCTACAGGGATGCTCTCAATCCATTCATCTCCCATTGGTATTTATACTGAGGATTTTGTCAACTCAGGTGCAGGACATTGCCTTTCTCTTTCATTTGAGCAACACTTCATGATGCTCAAATGGGCTGACTCCTTAAGCCCATCAGGGTCCCTGTGGATGCCATCCCATCTCTCTAACACATCACTGGCACCCCTAAGCCTGGTTCAGCAAACCTTCTGAGGGTGAACTCAATCCGACTATCTATGTTATTAATGAATATAGTACTGGTTCCAGGATAGATCTTTGGGGGATACCACATGTTACTGGTTTTCATTTGGACGTTTCCTAGTCTGTATTGACACACAGTTTTTGCAGATAGCTCTTCTGATTCTTCAAAACAATGTAATGTTGATAATTTTAAGTTACTGTTTTGTACCAATATTCCTTCTTCATTTTGGGAATCATCATTTGACTTCAAGATCTCGTAGCCTATGATATAAAAAAACAACCCTTTTTCATATTAAAAACAGAATTTAAGGGAGTGTATGTAGTTCAGATTTGTAAAAGGTTTGGGAAAGGCTTCTGTGTCACTACCACATCAATATTAGTCAGAATATTTTTCAGTTGCAATGTAATTTGGTTCCTTGAATGCTGAGAAGTTAGTAGGAAGCATCAGTTTACTCTGTAATGCAAAGTGAAGAAAAGAACACAGAGAAGGCAATTACAGAATTTTAAGTTGCTTTCATCTCCAGAACATACTTCTATTTAATAAATAAATAAATAAATAAATACACCAAAATAAATTGCCAGTGCTTTTATCTTGGACACATCTCATGATAGGTTGAAGTCAAGAACCGCTCTGTTCTAAAGTCCATTGTCCTCATACTTCACGTCAGGCTTCTATCTGATGTGGCAGACTTACTTGTCCCTAGTTTTTATTCAAAAGGTCTGTGTGGGGTTGTCATTCATCACCAGCTTTTTCATAGGCCTGTACTTAAAGCTGATCAGGATTCATTTTTTCATCAGGATAATTGGTTTTGAAATGAGATTGTAATATTAGTTATAAGTCCCAGAAATGTTAGTTTATCTGAAGCTTATAGTCAAAACTTTTGCTCCACTGAACATACAAGTAAGTGTCAATGTGCTTTTTTGAGGAAATAAAGAGTCGGATTATTTTTCATTTATTAAGAGAGAATGTTTGGAGGACATGCAAGTTCATCACTAGTAAAAATGTCTGAATCAGACTGGTTTGTCTATCCAGAAGTTTAGAATTCCACACCAAAGCTTTCCTGGACATTGCAAAGAAAACTTATTTTTTTCTCATGAATTCTTGATCAGAAAAATTAATATGGGTAGCTGACAGACTGACCATCCAAACCTCAAAAGAGAGAAGGACTTTTTTAATGTAATGGGAATTCAGTTTCCTGTCAAGTCAAAGAAATAACTCACAATGTATAAAACTAAACCTGTACATGTCCCTGAAGAATTTGGATCTAACATTATGAGAGAAGGATGAAATAGTACCATGTTAAAGAGCTCTACTTGCTCCTCTGACATGCCATAAAGTTTCTGTTTTGCTCAAAAAACAGAGAAATGTTTGAAGAATGTGATTTTGTGTTCTATTAATGTACAAGCTGAGCTCAGAGCAATGTAGGGGAAGATGGAAAATAGCATAATTCTCAACATTTTGACAGAGCTTATTTAGTTTATTTCTTCACACTTTGAAAAGGAAAATTATGCTTCCATTTGAAACTACCTTTGACACAGTTTCCATGACTGACATCTATGGCCAATGCTTTTGTATATGTTTAACAGTATGGTAGCAGAACTATTTCTGCATGGTTTAATTTCTCTGATTATAAAAGTCCTGAAAGCTATAGATGAGACTATCCCAGGTCTGTGTATAGTTGAATTAGCTATATTTTTTTTTAATTTTTACAATTCACTGTTATAGCTTAACTGCCCTAATTTTAGCATCTGAAATATGCTTCTAATATATAGTAATGTAAATAATGTAGTAAGAAAAGGCCACAGTAATGTGTCAAATGGCTTTTTTTTTTGTCTGTTCTGCTATCATAAACATAATTAATAATAACTTTCTTCCTACAGCATAGCTACATTTATACTTAAAGGCAAGACCAACTGTGCAACAAAATATTCTGCTACAAGATATTGTTGAAAGTAAAAATCGTAAAATAATATCTTTTGAAAATTTGCTGAAATAAGTACTAGTCCAGTGGTCAATGTAATATTGAATGCAAAGAAGCTAGAGTTCATCTGGCAAGCTAATCTTGCAAGAATGTAAAAAAGAAATATTGAAGATAAATATGGTTTGTTTTTATGTTTGGTTTTGGTTGTTGTTGTTTTAATAAGTGGCAGGCAGAAGTAGAACTGTAACAGTTATACAAGAAGTTAAATAACTCAACTTGATTTGTTTTACATATATAATGATTTTCTTCACGTGACATTCCAGAAAATTATGTGAGATAAAATAACTGGTTTATGCTCATTGCCATAAAAATCATATCTAAAATGCTAGGCTGTTTCACCTTAAAATTATCACAACTATTAGCTAGAAATTTATGTCAATAAATGCATTGGAAACCTCTTAAATAATAGCTTTAGAAGACTTACAAGTCTCTCTCTCTGGAAGATGTCAGGTACCTTCCTGTTAGTAAAGAAAACATCTATCTTCATTTGAAAAGTAGCAAAACCAGATCTTTCTTGTAAGACAGTAGTTGCTGGATTTGTCAAATGTATAAATATAAATTAGAAATTGTTAATCAAGTCTACAATGTTTCCTTTTTATTCTGCAGCACACACCTGAAATCTGTCAGTTCTAATATCTCTGTCAGTAATTATGAAGTCCCTTAAGGCTATTTGTTAGATGCTACATGATACATTTTACACAATAGCAGGTTCTAGGGATATTCATATTTTGCTTCAGAAAGGTAATAATTAATTTTGCATGGTTTCATAACAGATCCTGTACAAGAATCCACCATTTTCACAAGGAGATAAAGAATGAAATCTAAAAAGTAAAGAATTTCTTTCCACTGCTGCATTTGAAGAAAACAGCTAGGTTGAATTTTGAAGTCTATTTTGAGTCTGCTTAATGCTTAGAATGTCATTAAAATTTTATTGAACACTTCCTTATGCTTTAAATTACATCTAGAAAATTTATAGTGCATTAG
>VWZD01007986.1:11690-23027 GCA_013396695.1 Sakesphorus luctuosus | reverse complement strand
CTGGCTAAACCCATAACAATCAGTTTCTGCCCATTGCCTATTGTCCTATTGCTCAGCACCATTAGATGCCTGGAGTCCTCTTGGCGCGCTCCCGTCAGATACTTATACATGTTGATGAGGTCCCCTCTCACTTGACTGTTCTCCAGGCTGAACGGGCCCAGCTCACTCAGCCTTTCCTTGTAAGTTCCCAAACCATCTTTGTCACCCTCCACTAGACCTGCTCGAGGAGAGACATGTCTCTCTTGTACTGATGAGCCCCAGAACTGGACACAGCACTCCGAATGCGGCCTCACTGAACCTGAGTGGAGGGGCAGGATCACCTCCCTTGACCTGATGACAATGCTCTTCCTAATGCACCCCAGGATACCATTGGCCTTTTTTGCCGCCAGGGCACACTACTGGCTTGTGAACAGCTTGTTGTCCACCAGGACCCCCAGGTCCTTCTCCACAGAGCTGCCTTCCAGCAGGTAAGCCCCCAATCAGTACTGGTGCCTGAGGTTATTGTATCTCAGGTGCAGGAGCCTGCACTTGCCTTTGTTGCATGTCAGAGGGTTCCCCTTTGTCTCTCTCTCCAAGGTGTCAAGGTCCTTCTGAATGGCTGTACAGCTGTCTGGGATTCAGCAACTCCTCCCAGCTTTGTGTCAGTGAACTCCCTAGGAGGCAAAGCATCTTCATCACTCATGGAGAAGTTAAACAATGTTGGGCCCAGTACTGACCCTTCGGGGACACCACTAGTGACAGGCCTCCAATTAGCCCCTGTGCCACTGACTATGACCCTCTGCGATCTACTATTCAGCCAGTTCTCAATCCCCCTCATTATCCACTCATGCAGGCCACACTTTGTAAGTTTGCCTGTGAGGATGCTGTGAAGGAAACTGTTGATAGGGCAAGTGGGTTTGCTCCGCAAGGTGCAAATAATGCCCAGGTCCATGGGCTCAGTGCCAATACAGGCCATTCACTTAAGAGTTGGACTTGATGACCTTTGTGAGTCCCTTCGAACTCAGAATATTCTCTGAATATCTGTGAAGGCCTTGCTGAATTCAAGGTTGACAATACCCAGTACTCTTCCCTCATCCATCCAATAAAACAACGATGTAGTTGTTTCATCATAGAAGGCAATCAGCTTGGTCAAGCATTATTTCTCTCTGATGAATTCATGCTAACTAGTCTTGATCTCCTTCTCATTCACATGGATAGAGGCAGTCTCCAGAATGAGGCACTCCATCACCATTCCAGGGACTGAGGTGAGATGGACTGGGTAGTAGTTCCCTGGGCCCTCCTCCTTGCCTTTTCTGAAGACTGGAGTGATATTTGCTTTCTTCTGGTCCTCAGGTACCTCTCCTGATCATCTCAGCCTTTCAAAGATGATCATGAGTGGCCCAGCTGTGGTATCCATTAGCTCTGTCAGCACTCATGGATGCATCCCATTAGCACTCATGGATGCATCCCATCCCTGATGTCAGGTTTGCTTAGGCATTCTCTAACCCAATCCTCCTTGACCAGTGGAAAGTCTTCCTTCCAACATTGCTTGTCCCTAGACTCCTGGGTTAGAGATTCCTGAGGGCTGGTCTTGTCAGTGAAGACTGATGCAAAGAAGACATAGAGTAATTCTGCCTTATCCGAGTCCTCCCTCCATTTAGTAAAAGGTCCACATTATCCTTAGTTTTAATTTTGTTACTGATGTATTTGAAGAAGCTCTTCTTGTTGTCCTTGACATCCTTGACCAGATTTAATTCCAGATGGACCTTGGCTTTGTCTCATGGCAACTTACTCTGACAATCTCTCTATTCATTCCAAATGGCCTGAACCTGCTTCCACCTCCTGTGTATTCCCTGGTTATATCTGGGTAATGACAGCAGTTCATTCATCCACGCAGGTCTCTTGCCTCCTTTGACCGATTTCTTGTTCATTGGGATGCATGATTTTTGAGCCTGGAGGAAGTGATCCTTGAATATCAACCAGCTCTCTAGAACCGCCTTTCTCTGCAGGATCTGTTCCCATGGGATTCTTCCAAGAAGATCCCTAAAGAGCCTAAAGTTAGCTCCACTGAAGTCCCTGGTTGTAATCATAGTCACTGCCCTGATTTCTTCTCTCCCAACAGTGAACTCCACATTCTCATGGTAACTGAAGCCAAGGCTGCCTCCAGCCTTCACATCTTCAACAAAGCCTTCCCTGTTTCTTACTATGAGGTCAAGCAGCACAGCATTCCTTGTGGGATTGTCCACCACCTGTGTCAGTTGTGTACAAATATCGAAAGGGAGGATTCAAATATGGTGGAGCTAGGCTCTTCCCAGCAGTGCACAATGACAGGACACAGAGCAAAAATGCATGATATTTGCTCTGAGCAGTAAGAAACACTTTGCTACTGTGAGGGTGACTGAGTACCAGCACATATTTCCCAGGAAGGCTGTGGAATCTCCATCACTGCAGATATCCAACAACCATCTGGACCCTCTGGACCTGTGAGAAACACCACTTGTCACTAATGTCCACCTGGACATCAGCTGTTGACTACCGCTTTTTGGATGTGACCGTCTGGCCAATCCCCTTTTCACCAAATAGTCTATCCATCAAGTCTGTCTCTTCAATTTAGAGAGACTATCGTAGACAACAACTTCAAAGGCCTTACACAAGTCCAGACTGGTGACATCTATAGCACTTCCCTTGTCCACTAGTGAAGGCCATCATTGAAGGCCACTAGGTTGGTCAGGCAAGATTTTCCCTTGATGTAGGTCTGTAGGTTGTCTCAAATCACTTCCCTGACTTCCACGTGCCTTAGCACAGCTTCATGGAGAATCTGTTCCATGATATTCCAAGGCACGGAGGGGAGGCTGATGGGTCAGTAGTTCCCAGGGTCCTTCTTTCTACCCTTTTAAAAATGAGCTCAATGTTTCCCTCTTTCTGATCAACTGTGACTTCCCCTGACTGCCATGACTTTTTGAATATCATGAAGTTGCCTTGGCAACTACATCAGCCAATTTCCTCAGGACTCTGGGATGCATCTCATCAAGTCCCATAGATTTATGTATGATCTGGTTCCTCAGGTGGTCACAAACCTAACCATCTCTTACAGTGGGAAGAGCTTTGCTCCCCTAGTTCCCATCATAAGGTTTGTCCACTCTAGAGGTGTGCCGACAGAGGTTGCCATTGAAGACTGAGGCATAAAGGTTGAGTACCTTAACCTTCTCCTCATCTGTCGTTACCAGTTTTTTAACCTTCTCTTTTTGGTTAATATAACTGTAGAAGCCCTTCTTATGATTCTTGTGTCCCTTGCCAAGTTGAACTCCACCTTTGCCTTGGTCTTTCTCAATACTCTGATACTCATCCCATATTGGAACCAGCTTTGTTTAATATCTTCATGGTAGTGGTTTTAAACTAAAAGAGGTCAAATAAGTCTAGCTATAAGGAAGGAATTCTTTACAGTGAGGGTGGCGAAACAGTGGCACAGGTTGTTCAGAGAGGTGGTGGATGCCCTATCCCTGGAAGTGTTCACAGTCAGGTGAACAGCGCTCTGAGCAGCCTGATCTAGTTGAAGATGTCCCTGCTTATTGCAGAGGGTTGGACTAGATGGCTTTTAAATCTCCCTTGCAACAAAAACTATTCTACAATTTTTAGCCTCAGTATGCCATGTTTTTTCTAATGATTTCAGGGTGTATGAATTGATTAATTCTGTAGAGTAGAAAATTTGAGACTTTCTTGTAATGATATTAAATTCTTTAATAAATACATGAATAAGGAATATGTCTTCTTTTTATACCAAAATTCATGCTTATAAGAACTGAAAATTTAGTGTCACTCAATGGGTTGCAGAATAGGGAGCATGATTAAGATAGTTGAGGTCAAAAAGAGATAAAAAAGCCCAACCGAACAAAAATATTTCCATTATTGTCAGGACTGGTAGAAATACATACAGCTAAGCATGTCAGAAGATGGAACTTGGGAGTATCTTGATTGTTTTTTTTAAAGCTTATGTGCTGCAGAATGGTATTTTCTATTACCTCTAATGCTTTTTTGTTGTTTTTGTTTGTTAACAAAATTATCTAGGTTTTTAGAATAAGACTACAAAAAATTGCACTGGATGCTAAAAAAAAATTCTAATAATTCTGTTTGTCATTAACATTGTGTCTTGATGCCTTAGTAATGAGCAGGAAACTGGCCTTTGTTTTGGAGTTATGGCTTGTTATGATCTGGTTATTAAAATTATTAGAAATGCCTCTGCCCAAGTCCAGGCACGTATGAGACCAGATGCCAAAGGCAGTAGTATGAGTTTTATTTAATGGTAAATGTGAGACAGAGAAAGAGAGAGAGAAAGAAATAGGAAAAGGAGAGGAGGGGGAAGAAAAAAGTGACAGAGAGAGACTAAAATAGAAAATGTATTACCACTGTGGAACCCAGTGGCGTCCTGTCAGTCCGATTCTCCTGGCCTTTTTGGTGGTGAGGGTCCTGCAAAACACAGAGTCCAACAGATTAACCTATGCTAGGCACCTCCTCTGGTTCGAGGCAGGGAAGCTTTGCATTCTCATGCCACGGGGGCTGGATTTGCTGCATCACTTGGATCACACGGAGTCCTCTGCTGGTGGAAGGCCTCAGGAATGAGTTGGGGGGAGTTTGCTTTGGGGGTCTTTGAGTGTTTATGACCCTTTCTCAGTTGCCTTTTATGTGAAATTCCTATGTGTACCTGGCCTTCTCAGAGCAAGGATGGTCATTCCTTTCGTTTGGTGTAGAGAGAGTTCACCGTCAAACACCCGAAACCATTTTCCTTCACCACCCCCTGGGCCTTGTTTGCTTCTCCTCAGACCTGAGATGATTAGAGAATAGTCTTATCTCAAGTTTCCAATCACAGTCCAAATTCCAGTCAGAAGGCATTGGGAGGGGTGTGGTTTGGTGGTCACAGACAGGTAGTTGCTTCCTTGCAGTTTGACAAAAAGTCTTTCAATGATTTTGACAATGTTTAAGACATTACTGACATTTCAGTCTGTGACATCTTAAGAGGGAGCTCTGAAGGATACTCTGCTCTGTCATTCCCCCAGGAATCGGGGGGAGAGTTTGTGGAGAAGGAATTGGGTGCTGACGAAGAGCAGTTCTGGAAAGAGGAAAAAAAGTACAGGTCCAAAGAGTGACTGGGGCTGGATAGCTGGAAATAGAATGGGAGGAAGCCAAGACTGAAGGAAGAGTCCTCTGTACTGCTTCTTCACCCTGTTCCCATTTCTGTGATATCCATCATAATAACCTGCTTAAGAGCACAACTGTATTTCTCTGACCACCTGTTCAGTAAATGAATCGAGGGTTTGAATTAAAAATAACCCATTAACCAGAAGTACAGTTTGCATTGTGACATGGATATTGTAGAACACTGAATTCAGTTTGCAGAAGGGAAGTTCTCCTTTGTTCATAATTTCTCGGTACTCAACTTTGCACACAATACTCTTTTAATGGAGGTTAACTTGATATGCTTTCATCAAGCTGTTTTTAAAACCTACACACAAACAAAATTGAAAAATCCTAAGCAAAACAAAAATCCATCAGGTGGAAAATGAGTTGTGCCATCCGCAATCTTTGGCATGGTAGGGGCAGACCACATACCTAAAACTAGAATTAGTAAGTTACATTGTTCTGCAATTAGAGTGTTATTTTGCACAAGGATCATAATTTTAAATGGCTGCAATAGATTTTTTGCTAACAGGTTTCATGCTATTTATAGGGAATAGAAAAATATAAACACAACGGGCAGAAAAATATCAAGTTCCTTTTTTGCCAAGACTCATCTCACTTCCTTTTGCTTTCACCTAATCCTACTGTTTCTGGCTTCAAGTTTTATTCATTCATCTTTTATGCATGCCACTAGGATGCTGTCTACTATTCATCTGTAGACTTCCTCCTTGACTGCTGCTGCCTACCTTATAAACTCAGAAAAATCCCCTTTGCATCCCTGAGTGATGCCTTCTGTCAAAGCCTGCATATACCTACCCAAAACTCTTTCTCTTCAGCTTGTTTTCTGTCTGGCTTCTGTAATCTTTTACCTCCATTTTAGTGGGTTCCATTTTGACCACTTATCATGTTCTGGCTTAAGCAGGGAGGAGCATCTGGCAGTGTTAGACATACATCGAGCGTTCAGCTTCAGTTCCTGAGTCTAGAAATGCAACAGGAGATGGACTCAAGACTTGAATATACTCTTTATTGAGATACTCCTCAGGTCTGAAAAGTTAATTAACTAGTTCATTAGACAGCTCTAACAACTTCTTTGAGAAGCCTCCACCAAGCATATGCCGATTGTGACTGCTTCTGAAAGCTTATAAATTGCCACCGCTTGCAAAGAAAATTGTAGATTCCATCTCTAAACCCTATGTGACTGAAGCTTCTAGCAGAGAGAAATTGGGTCTTCCCAAAAAATAAATCTAATAATGAATGTCACCTTGGATAGGTAGCAGAGATTAAAGGGCAAACTTATGCATAAGATATAACACTATTTAAATGCAGAAATAAATAATGTATTTTTTAAATAATAATTTATCTTTTGGCTTCCTAAAAGCCTTTTAACAAACAAGTTTGTAGTATGTGCACATGGATCTGTTTGTGGCCCTATAGTGAACTTTTGCCTTTTTTTTGCTGTGTGGTCTGGATTGTACATTTCCCTTTGCTCAAGTTTACTGAGTACCGTGTAAACAAACACTCTTTTTAAAAATTCGTTCTGAGAACTGTTACAGTCTCAACTTTGTGACTGAACTTTGTCTTCTTGAGACTATCATGTTGTTTGTGATGACAGGCAATGTGGGAACAAAAAGTAAATCCAAACAACATAACAATTTAACCATGAGTGCAGGCAGCTGTAATCCCAGTGGGAAAGGCACTCCCAAGCACAGACCACCTGTGGGCAGCCTGTGCTCAGATTTCTCTTGGAATAGCTCTGAATAGTCCATTTGGAAATACAAAGTCCTTATGGCACTGCAAAATGGGATGGGGAGTTGCAAGTAGTTAACAAAATGATATAAAAAAGTTATTAACACAAAGTAGCAATTTATTTCTATCACAGACCCAACAAAATACCATGGATGTGGTTTCTAAGAATCCCTCTACAACATTTAAATTAATATGACTCAAAATATCTCCCTTTTCTGAGAGAAACAGAATGAAAATTAATTCGTGCAAGCTAACTGATGGTAGACATTTTTATTTATTTAACAGGGACAAACTAGGAAGCACATGTTACAGGGAGAATGTATCAGGGTACAGATAGGAACAGATGCTCCCTGGGCACTCACGGACAGCAGGGCTGCCATCCCACCACCCCAGCCAGGAGCAGGCAAGCCAGGTGAGGCAGGCAGAGTCAGCCCATACCTGAGCTTACAGAGAGGAACAGGGTGGGCAGGGTCAGGCTGGGACATCAACAAAAGCTGGGAAAGGCACGGCTGAGGGGGGCTGGTGACCAGCACTGCTGCAGCATCACTGGGGCAGGATCTGGTGGTGCTGGGGGCTGAGACAGGGTCCTAGGCCCTATGTAGGATGGGGAGAGGCCCAGTGGGATACGGGGCGGCACTGGTAAGGTTTGTCAGTGCCATGAGGGTCCTGAGAGAATAGAAAGTAGGTTTTAATTTGTATTTTAAATAAAAAGAAATATATAATACAGGTTTAAGGAAGAGGGGAAAAATCCCAAAGAGACAATTTTTTTAAACTACCTTTTTTATAATAATTGAATTTCATCAAAAAACCTAAATGGAGTATTGAGTAGTTTTCAAAAGCCAGATAGAGGCAGTATTTCAGTATCTATTCTACACATTTAGAGAGTCATTTTGACCTTAAATTAGGAGTGCGTACATAGGTCCATATATGAAGAGATCAGACAATAGTACAATAAGCATTGTGTCAAGTGTAATTATGTACCAAGTTTTCTAGTTATAGATTAGTCTTTCTGTACTATTTGTCACAGTTCAGAATCAATGGTACATGGTGGTTGTGGAAAATTTCTGTGCAAGTGGCATGTGCACATCAAATTATACAGTGATGTCAAGAAACCTTCAGCATATGGTATTCTTTACAAGAGAGCAATGAAATAAGAGTTTGTGCAAGTTCTACATTTATAAATCCTTGGTCATTATATGAAGAAAGAGACACCTGTTCTCTAGCACTTTACAAGTTTGTCTTTATTCTTTCTAACCGTAAAATCACAGAACTGCTCCTGTTGGGAGGGCCCTCAAAAGATCTCCTGGTCTTCGTGGGAAATGGAGCCTGGATTATAGAGCACTGTTTTGGTTTGAGTACTTTGGCAAAATGTCAAGTATAAACCAAAGCGACAAAGGCTCCCTTCCCTTGCCGACGAGAAAAGGGAAATAAAAACCCTCCAAGACTTGAACTTAACTAGTTTAATGAAAGAGGGAAAATCAAAAGTAAACTACAATATAACACACACTGGTATGGTTTAAGATATGCCTAAATTTAGGCTTTAGATTTCAGAGTAGGCCTGAGACTATCAGCTGACTTGAGCTGGGCTAGGCCAGCTGACAGCTGACACTGCTGGCTAATGGTATTCCATACCATATTCTGGCATCATCTCAAATATAAAAGCAGGTGTGGGAGGGGCTTAGTTCAGTTCCCTCAAGCTGTGGGCCCAGGAGGATTCACTGTGTTGTCCCCAGAGGGACGGGAGGACCAGGCCCAGCATCGGCTCACCACCATGTTATCTTAGGGAAGTAAAATGTTTGTTCTTAGTCTTTCTCTCTGCTTGGGTCTGTCTCTGGGGAATTGAGTTCTCCAGAGTGATTTGTAGCTAGAATGGTGAAATTTGTGTTCGATGGGGAGTGGGGAGTTATTCTTTGTTAGTTCGAACTTGTGTAAGAGTGTGTTATATTGTAGTTTTCTTTAAATTTTCTCTTTTCTGTATAAATATATATGATTAGTTTAAATCTTAAAGTTTCCAGTTGTTTTTTTCCTCCCTTTTCTCAGAAAGGGGAGAGAGGCTCTGACACTTTGTATTGGGCAGTCGGCATTTTGTCAGCTCAACCCAAGACACACATATACAAAGGTAAAAAGAAACAATAACTCCACACTGGGTGGCCCACCCAATAATATAGACCCACAAAAACACCCCAAAAAAGCTCAAGATCCTGAGGGAAAGACCCAAGCAGAGAGAAAAACTAAGAATAAACATTTTATTTCCCTACGATAACATAGCAGCAAGTGGCGGTGGGGCCTGGTCCAGGAGAACAACACAGTACATCATTCCAGATGAGTAGCCATAAAGGAACTGGACTAAGCACCTCCTACACTTGCTTTTATACTTGTTTTGCTGTCAGATTATATGAAATACCTCTTTGGTTCCTTAAGTCAGGTGATGCTTGTCCCCTCTAATCTACAATAGACTATCCTGGGCCTGCTAAACTAAGGCCTACTAAAATTAAGGCCTAATCTAGGCCTAGCTAAAACTAAGGCCAAAACTACCACAAGCACCCTGTCCCATCACACCTTGAAAAACCTTGAAATGATCTTTTTTATGTCAAGATAAAACCTCCCTCAGTGCTATTATCTGCTGACCCTTGTTCTCTCCTCATGACTGTAAATGAAGAGACAGCTTCTATCCTCTTTGTAGCTGCCCTTTAAGTGACCATCTCCAATACATACAAATCCCACAACCTTTCCTTGTCATACTAAGTGTAATTACACAATAAATTACACTTAAAATTAGTGATTATTAGCTTGGCATACAAGCATTTCTACAGTAAAACTAAATTCTGTCCTGATAAATTCCAATAACAGAATTTCTTCTCTATTTCTTATTATGAAACAGGCTTATTTGCTGCATACAAGAGAAAATATATTTGACAGTACAAAGTGTCCTCAATCAAGAAAGTGGGTTCCAATTCATACAAAGGCTGATGACTGAGTTTTGCTCTGGGCAGTTTTAGACTAGTCTTAGATTATTATAGCCCTGTCCATAAAAATGAGATATTTACTTCTTTCAGTACTTGGACCACACTGTCTTTCATTTTAAACTGAAGTGGGTGATTATTTTCTTCAGGTGCTTAGAGGTAAAGGATAGCTGATCTGGCTGTTGACGTCTGATTTGCACTGTTTCAGTAAAGCTTCACAGAAGAGATCCACCTTATGTACAAAGTCATGTGCTGAGTTCCAGCAATAAATGTAGAGTGACAGACTTCTAGCTTATTTGTTGGGGTTTAGGGTATATCATTATTTTGCTGAAATGAGACACTTAAAAAAACCCCAAACTCTGACAGCAAAGGACTTAAATATTTGTTTAAGATCAAGCACTTAATTAAGTGCTTTGCTGAATTAGGTCATGAAGTAAGAAATACATATTAATTTGTGTCTATGATCAAGCACTGAGAGCCTATGCAATAAATTTAATCTTATCAAATAGAAATGTGCCTATGCCTTCAAGGTCTGTTTTCAGAGATCAGAATCAGTGATTTCCAACTGATTTAATACAACGACATTTAATCATTTACTGTTTCTGTGGAGACACATGAANGTTACTGTACTGTTAGCATTATACATACAATATTAGAAATTATTGCTTAGAAATCACACAGACTAATACGTTTTTATTACTTCTGTGATACATGTTTCACAAGTAGAAAGCAAGTCAGACAGATACATGGAAAATCGTTCTGGGAGCTATTTCGCATATGGCATGCCCAGATTCCTGTGGGATGTCTTCAATAGGGTTAATTTACTTCCATGACAATAAATTACACTTTAAACTTCAACAATTTCATACTATTTAAACATGGTGCCATTGAGAGATGTTACTACTGAAATCTGCTTCATACCTATCATTTCATGGTAAAACATGATGGAGGAAAAAAATGTCTGTTTAATAAATCTTAGAGAGAAAAGAGTGAAACTTAGGGCATCCAAATTCAGAGAAGAATATGTGAAACTATATGCCATCAATCACGGTTAAATAAAAAACCTCCAAAATTTCTGTCATACAAATTATAGTGTCTTTTATACACACTTGAAGTTAAGGATTGTTAGTGTACACAACACTTCTACTCCTGTTACCTTTAGCAGCTCCAAATGCAGTTCCTATGTGACCAATGTGTTTTCATTTTCTGGTCCAAGCAAGCACAATATAGCTTATGGTTTTAAAAGATTTTTGGCATACATAATTATTCTTTCTTCTCAGTATGCAGATTATTTCTGCTGAGTATTTTATTCTGCAAGGAAAGTAAAATTTATTAAATAATTCAGCAAATATATATATAGATCATCATGCAAAATACAAACAAATGAACAAACAAACATGTTCAGTGGAAAATGCTGATTCTAGCACTATACTTCCATGAATACTGTAAAATAATCATCTTTTGCTCTGTTAGTCTG
>VWZD01007984.1:30511-43764 GCA_013396695.1 Sakesphorus luctuosus | reverse complement strand
TTCTCCTCAAACCAAGACAACTAAGTATTTCTTATGACAGAGGAACTCTTGAAATAAACAGCCAAGAACACTCTTAAGTCACAGAATCTCTGGTCTTTACTACCTTTCATCCTTTTTATTGCAGCATCCATACGTAAGCCATCTTTCTTTATGCGTGCTTTCAGGACTTGTCCAAAGTTACCTTCCCCAATCACATCTTGAAATTTTATGTCATTCCACTCAAGAACTGGATAAATAGTGTGATCTGTACTGTTTTTGGCTTTCCTGCTCAGGGTGAGAGTACCTGAGTTAAACTGTACAGCTGGTTCTTCCCTCTGCAACAGAGTTAAGCAAATGACATTAAATGTGATCTCTATTTCACTGAGCAATGCTCTGATTATATTTCCCAAATACCTTGTGCTCCCTCATGTACACACATATACAGAGCCCAGTCCATATCCTACTTACACGAGTAAGTACATTAGGCATTTACACCTGCTTTAACTTCTAACTGCAGTATTTCTGCCCAGATCCACAAAATTAATCAGGCTCCTTATTTATGTGTAAGTACCTTTGTTGACCTGGGTCTTCCTTCATACTTCAGGAGATATCTCCTCTTCAGTTACACATTCTCATTAAATACTTCTGTGGGAAAAGTTTCATAACAAGGAGCTAGAGCTATTCTCTGTGGCCTGGGCATTGGTCATCTTCTTGGATGAGTGCCCCAGCTTCCTGTTTATGGAACAACCTATTCAGATATGTATGAAGGAGCTCTTTGGCCCAGCTTCATTCTGCTTCACAGGTTCCTCTCTGATGTGAGAGAAAAACACCAGAAAGCAGAATGATAAACAGACTACAGCAGGATACAAATATGTACATGTGTGTAAAGAGAGATATCTCCATGTGATGTTACAACCTTCAACAATTTCCTCACAGCCAGAACGATGATGTCACCACTGACTGATCCCTGGTGTGCTGTCTCCAGACTGAAAATGGGTGAACATTCACCTGCTGTCGCTGATGCCCAAAAGTACCTTTAAATATGTGGTAGTTTTCAAAACCAGGCATGACTTCATAGAGGGAGAACAGGCTCCTCCATTCTGTCTGGCTTGGCACTTGCCATACACAGGTGCAACAAGGCAGAAAAGGAAGTGTGGCAAATGATGTGCAACTTTTTTCAAACCAACTCTTCTACCTCATAGCTTGTAGCTGTGATTGCTTTAGCTCTGGGGTTAGTAACAGAATAGCTGTACAACAACAGTACTAATTGTACACATTAAGAGAAAGTATTTGGGAAGGTCAAGGAAAAGAAATTGGAAAACCCCAGGAAAATATGAATTAAAGTTAACCAAATTTACATGGGATAACTGGAAACTCACCACCACATTTTGAAAAGCCTGAGCCATTCGACGCTGGAAGTTGGCTCTCTTCAACTGCAGCATGATGAGAAAGGCCAGGAGAATTGTTACGCAGGTCATCCCTGCAGATCCAAGGATAGCAATAAGCAGCATTTTGCCTCCTTTTGATTCATAGCGAGCTGTTGAGGAAGCACATAAGGAGCTCATCATTATTTCCAACTTATTCTGAATTTAGCTATACATTAGCAATGTATAGCTAAATACTCCTGTCTTGAGAACTATTTAAAGACATAAGAATACATCCCTTTGTTTTCAAAAAATGTCACATACATTCAATGCTCATTAAATTTCAGGTGTATAAGCACCTGCAGATTCTGTTGCATTCCTAATATGTGCAGATCCTTTAATTTATGAGCTGTTGGGTCCTTTCTAGTGGATACACACAAATGGTGCATGTTATCACTTCACCAATGCCATGGAGAGAACTAAGAACTGAATTCTGGTGATGTTGTGTTGTACATTAAAGTTAAGAGCAAAGGAAAACTAAGATTAAAAAGTTAATTAGAACCCTGACTTATCTCATTAGTTTATATCACCAGACCTGGTTTGTGCAAGTCCAGCATGGTGGATAAACCAACCTTTAGCTTCTGGAAGAGTCTTCAGTTCAGATGTGTTTGGGTTGCTCAAGCCAATGTTGTTTTGAGCATTAATCTGAACCTGGTACACAGTATTTGGCTCAAGGCCCTTGAGGTGATACTGGGTAATGCTGGTGTTCTTTATGATAATATCGATGTGGTTGTACTCAGCCTTGCCATAAATTTTGTAGCTGATGATGATAGAGGAGATGGAGTGACCCTCAGCAGCTGTCCAAGAGATGACTGAGGATGTGTCTGTGGTGTTAGAAAATCTGATGTTGTATGGTGCAGGAGGGATTCCTGAGGACAAACACAAACACACAGAGAGTTGGTGTATACATCCATCTCTTTCTCCTTCCCATAGAGAG
Organism: Sakesphorus luctuosus; assembly: GCA_013396695.1. Classification (NCBI taxonomy): domain Eukaryota; kingdom Metazoa; phylum Chordata; class Aves; order Passeriformes; family Thamnophilidae; genus Sakesphorus; species Sakesphorus luctuosus. The sequence goes on along the minus strand of VWZD01007984.1, from coordinate 41,424 downwards.
CAAAACATTTTCTTTTGTGCTTTTACTGTGCTAAACAGAAGCAGAATTTTGTTGATGAGTTATGGTAACTGAATGCAGAAGTTTTATGATTTGATGTGCTGCCACCCTTGTTTCAGTACTCCATACTTCCAGCAGAGGTTGGAGTGGCATTCAGTATACTGTCCTTAGATGAAGATATGCATTCTCTTAGTTGTATGCAAGCACACCAAAATTGTTTTCAGACTAATGCAGAAAGGGTTAATTTCCTTCTATACTGAATCATCATACCCTTGTAATTCCCAGGTCCCATATTCTCACTTCTATGAGGAGCAATTACCTGTCAGGATACAGCCTGTTAGAAAGAAGGGAAATCAATACCAACATTTCCAAACATTTAATCAGAAAACCACTAGCAGGGGTGAGTGCTACACATGTGGACACAGCCATGACTACCAAGCTAAGCGCTTTCTCCTGGAGAACAGTACCCTTATGCTTTTCTTATTGCAATTTGGCATCAGAGCTCAGGAAACTGGAGTGTCCCATGACAGCCATTGATACTTCGGTTAATACATGTACGACCTCAGTGAGAGCGTCCTCACATGACCTGTAAGAAGGAAGAAGCACACCTTTCCAGTGTGTGGTACGGGCAGTGGCACCCATCAGCCATTCAGATGGACAGCTGTTCAGATGGTACTTCATGTAGGTAGGGCATTTGTTGTGGTGCTATGAAAGCAAGCTGCTCACACTCAGGGAATTCAAGAGTGGTCTTCAGTGTAGCACACTTAACTACTCTTTGCTTACAGGGGTTTTACCTTGAATTGCATCTCCTCTTCTTTAAGTGCTGACTATTTCTGTATTGTCATAGCTGAAATGAGTAACAAAGGAGCTTGGAGAAGTGAACTCTGATTGTTCATCATTCTGAGGAAAAGATGCTGTGTGTGTCAGAAGCACTGAAATGAAGATGTGGACTCTTAAGCCTTTTTTTTTTCCATTAAAAAAAAAGTCATAATTAGTTCCTGATAATTTCCAACAAAAGAACCTCTTTGGACACTGAACTTTCAAAATAATGGCAATAACAAGCACAAGGGATAATCAGGAACTGTTACCAAAACAAAGGATTACATTTAACATAGTCATCAAGTGACTATTAGTCTGATCACTGGAGGAAAGATGGAGAATTAAACAGAAGGATGTGAATCAGCACTTACTGTCACTGAAAGTCCATGCATACAGATAGTTGCTCCATTCTCCTTGGGACCTGGTGTTCACCCGTACCCTGCACATGTATTGCTGTCTAGGCTCAAGATCTTTAATGATCAAGGTGGACATATTTCCTGGCACTTGAGTAATAACACTGCTTTCATCACCGTTGTCATTCACGCTCTTCCTTTCCACTTCAACACGAATGTCATCCTCTGTCCTCAGTGTTAAAGGATGCCATGACAAATTCAGTGATGTCATACTTTTTGGAAAGAGAGTGAGACCTTCTGGTGGAGGAAGACCTTGGAAAAGCCACAGTGAAACAGGGAACAACATTTCACGTCTGAATGTAAGCTAAAATAGGGGTACAAGTTATTCCCAACCGCTTGCCCTAGCTTAGGGTGACATAGGGTAATTTTGTGACCCCACACAATTTGGTAGAAGTTACCAAAGTGGTGGTGATAGTCCCACAGTATCTCATCAACAGTTGTGTCAACAAAAGGGTATCTTCAATGAGCTGGTGTCACAGATGCACTTTCTAGATGTGAGAAGCCAACAGTAGTGTTGTCTTGATAGCTCCTGGTGCAATCCTCATTTATTTTGTATGTCTCTATTTAGATTGGGACCTATTCTCAGTGGACTAAAAACTTTTCTGCTTGTTCAAAGATCTTCATTTTTAAAGCAGATTGATCCAATACTAAGAGGAAAGACTGCAAAAGAAACGATTTGTATCTCCAACTCTCCTGCCTAGCCAGACAAAATATATAAATTTTCCTTTCCCAGATGCCTCCTCTCTAAATCAGGGAAAAGAATAGCTGCCTTTTTGTAGGTTTCTTCACCTCAGTTTTTTGGATTTGTATTTTTGTTTGTTTGTTTGTTGTTTGGGGTTTTTTGTTTTGTGTTTCTTTTGTTTTTATCTTTTTGCCAGAGATTATTTTGAAGGACTCTATTTCAGGTTTAGCCTTCTTTGCTCAAATGAAAGTGCTCTGGCAGAGATCAGGGAACAAACCATAGAGAAAAGGAGCTGGAAAATCCCATTTGTGAAGAGGCAAGATGTGACTTACCAAGTGCAGCTGTTGTGAAGCTAGCCTGGGGTCCAGGATGGCCTTCCCCACCTTCCCCTTGTCGACTCAGCTGAACACAGAACTGATACTCGGTTTTTGGTTCCAAATTGTCCAGTCTTTTAGTTGTGCCTTTTACTGACAGCAAAAGTAAAAAGAAAGTAAAGCCATAGGCTGTGTTGAAATATGTTAAGGAAGAAAATGTTTGGAAAATATAAAGTAAGATACTCAGGTTCCTCTTTCTGTTGTTTTTTTTTCTGATTCACTAAGATAAACTATTTATAAGTATAAAATAATATTTTTTAAGTTGAGTCCCAACCCAAACCAATAGTTTCCTCATTTGCCCTTCTTCCAGGACAAAACAAGACTGGTTGCTTAGGCAGTGTGCATTGTGTATGCAGATCTCATGTCATACTGTATTGGTAACAGTTGTTTACTTGTTAAAGTTCCTGTAATGTTTTCTACAGTATTTTAGGTCATGACAAAAATGTTTAAGCATAGTTGGAAAAGGTCATCTAACTCTTAAGCAGACTTCATTTTGCCCATACAAATCCTGATAAATATTTTGGTAAGTTAGTTATCTCACCAGGGGCACAATTGACATGAGGCAAGATGGTAGACATCTCCATACTGCTCACTACTTTTGAAAACCTGCTGTTTACATTGTAGTTTTCAACAGCTGGGCCCAGCAGAGAGTACACTTAATCTTAAGGTAGGAGGGGAAAAAACCTTTGGTTCCTGTAAACTGAATATACACTTTTGACTACTGTTGGTGTGCCCATCCACATGAACATTATGTGTAATGATACAGAGTCACACAGCCAGTCATAAAAGATTAAACTTCTATGCACTGTAGAGTCTTTTGAGTCTATTTAAGAAGAGACACCATATGGCATTTCAGATTGCAGCTGAAATTTCTTTTTAAGGGAATTAAAGGACATTCTCTTACCTTCCACAGACATCCAGGACTGATAACGTTTTGCTGGTTTGTACAGAAGTTTAGTTGACACAACAGGTCCATCTCCAAGGTGTGATGCAGCATTGATATCAATGATGAGAAAATTATGTCCACTGTCTGTCAGTCTTGGGGGATACTGTGGCACAGGAGGAACTGAACAAGAATGCAAGTATTAAACTAGCCTTCTAGCTCCCTATACCAATAAGACTCTGGTATTTCCTAGATCTGCAGGAAAATAGGAGATGTTCTTTAAAACTCTCACAAAATAGATGGGGCTTTACACCCTAAAACTGACAGTTTAGATATATAAAAACAAACAAACAAACAAACAAACAAACAAATTTGAGTGTTCTTCTAAACCTTACCATCACACTTATTTTTTCTATATACATAATTAATGTGTTTCTTATAAAGAGTTTCTGTTCATATTCTGACTGTAGATATTTACTCAGACATTATCCCACAGTGCAGAGAACAGAAGTCTCTGCCATATTAGACTATAAAGTTGTGCTTAAAATTAGAGAGACAAAGAGACTTGAAGAGATTTATGTTTTCACCTTTGACTGTTACTTGAAACGGTTTCTCTGCCATTCCTGCTACTGTCTGCACAGTGCACACCCAGGTTCCCGTATCACGAGGCTGGATTCTATTAATTGTAAACATGGCTTCAGAGCGATTACTGGTAAAAATTCGGGCAGGCTGAAATGAAAAAACATGTACAGGACCTGAAAAATGTGGGCATTTTGGAATATTCCAATGATAATTTCTCACAGTTTAGAAACTTCTCTTAAGTTGAGTGATATCAACAAAAAGCACTCATAGTTTCCTGTGTACTCAGGAGTTCATGAGGTAACCTCGGAATATCAAAATTTCACATTATACTTGAAAACATTAGTGTACATTAACTACAGACAAAGTCAATATAAAGAGCAGAAATCAGGAGCCTACCCTTAGGACAGTTCCATCTTGCTTCAGAAGTTTGAATTCTTCAGATTTAGGAAGTGGCATCCCAGTTGCTATACAAAATGGCTTGAACTCCACACCAGAATTGAGTTCTATGGGATCTAGTAAGTTTTCTATCTGAGGTGAAACATTTGCTGAACCTACAGAAGTTACACAGTATTATGTCATACTTCAAACAGAGATTTAAAAAGACAGAACCAGAACAGGTTTAGGTGTACAATGAGCACAGGCAGTTGTGGGTGCCTGGTTTTCCTTCCCTCATGTGGGCATATGCAAGAATCACACTTACCAAAGTCAGCATTTTCACATCAATGTAAATCCTATGTGAGAAGGAACAAGCCCTGTGTTCACTTTTCTTCCTTTTCCCCACCCATTTCCTCTCTTTCTCACTGACATTCGAAGTACAGACAGTCAAACCATGGCAAAATCATGATACATTTTGTTCTCAATGTACAGTATCTACCTGTTCTCAATTTTGTCTGTTTATAACAGCAGTCAGATCACAATAGTATAGTTTCGCTAGTCAGATCACAGTCTTATTTCTCTCTTTGTTTTTTTTCTTGAAAGGTTTTACAAATTAGCAGTGGATTTCTTACTTTATTTATCCAGCATTAAAAATAGATGTGAGTGTGTCTTACAGAATACCATGTACAAACCTTGCCTGAATCCTAACAGATGAGACATGTTGAGCTTTGTAAGCTAAACTTTCTTTCAGAGAAACAGAACTGTTCTAGACTCTGTGGTTGTACTGATGTTTCAGTCATCAATTTCAGATCATGAAGCACATAGCATAGGAATGTATGAAGGCAGATAAGAGGTAGGTAATGGTAAAATACCATGAGACTATCAAAAGCTGGATGGGATGTGCAACTTCTGTCAGTGATTGATGTTAAGGTCAGTGTTTAATCCTATGGAGTAAAGTTTGAAAATCTACTTCTAATGAAAGGAAAATAAGATTAAATGATACCATATCATCCTGATAAGTGCAACATAGAGGTCAGAGGCTTAAAAACACTGTATTGCAATGAGGATGAACAGAAGTGCCTGGGCCCCTGAGACGCAATGGGCAGGGCAAGGATATCAGCCTGGAGTGGTAATTCTGTACTAGCATTAGGATCTGTTTCATTTACGCTGGGAAAAGCCATTTACTACCGTGTTACCTTGCTTTACCTTCTTTTTCACATTGTAGACCATGCCATCCTAAGGAGCAGATGCAGCCTTTAAATCTGTCGCATGTCCCTCGATTGTGACAGTTACATTTGAGTTTGCAATCGGACCCATAAAAACCAGGCTTGCATTCTGCAAGTACAAATGTTCAGTTAGTACAAAGGTACTAGAAAATGTCTTCCATTAGTTTTCAGTCTCATGATTGAAAAAAACCTTTTACATTACTGTAAAAATCATGCCTATTACTCTTCTGTTAGTTCCCTTCTATATTTCCTCTATGCAGAACACTAAGTACCCACCACTTTTTTTTTTTTACTATACCTTTATCACACTCCAATCCCATCCATCCTGTGGCACAAGAACAACCATACGGATCTGGTAGACAGAACATATAGTTTCTACAGCCATAATTTTCTTTACAGCTCTCTTCACATGTTTTGCCAAATGTATTGGCTCCACAAGCTGTTAAAGGGAGAGAGGGAAATAATAATCCAACAGCACTGTCCATAAAAGAGCTAGTGATTCTAAAGATACAGCTTTAGACAAGAGAAAACTCAAATTTAAATTAAAAATATCACTTTGATCATTCAGATACCAGAAAGATTAACAATCACAGCAACTTCAGCAGCATCAACAAACATAACTTTCTCACTGTGAGGATCTGTCAGCCAAGCACCCCTTGCTTTGGATATGTGGAGACAGAGCTTCAGCAATAAATCCTCTTTATAAGCCCTTTTAATATAACATGGACAAAGAATTCCATGAAAACCAAATATTATTCTTAGAGTTCAGTACATACGAAGCTACTGATCTCAAGGTTTTGCTTTTATGATAAGAGCAGTGCTACGCTAGAGCGGTTTGGGTGTCAGCTATTCTCACAGTTTAGCTCTACTATTTGCAGCACTGCAATTCAGTCAAATATAAGGATACACATTTAGCAACGAATGCAAGAATTTCTTGGAGAGGTCAAAGCAATGTGATGCCTGCTCTAATTCTTCTGGACTCCAGATAAACTGTCACAGACACAGATTTGCACAGACATACTGTTGATATTCCCCTACACAGACAAAGCACCTTATGAGCACATTAGTGGCTTCTTCAGAAGCAGCTGGGGAATGTCAAACATATTTCCTACCAGCGTGCCCTTAAGATTTCCTATTCTGTCATGCATTTAACAGTCAGTCAGCAGCACTGATCATACTCATTTCAAGGAAAGCATATGACAGCCGAGGTTGGAAGTGACCTTGAAAGATCATCTGCTCCAGCCTTTTGTGAGAAAAGGAGCCTAGAAGATATTGTCTAGTATATTGTCATATTGATCAAGAAGTGTTGGAAACATTAATATTCCCTAGCAAAATAATCTCTACTAGAAGAAGAAAGGGAGAATTTAAATCACAACTACAAGAACACCCTTAGTAATTCAGGCTTCATCTCACCCAACAGTGTCCTGTCTCCAGGACCAGATGCGAATGCCTTAGTTTTAAAGAGCAAAACAAGGCTACTCCATATGATACTTCCCTCAATAATCTNAGAATAGTGAGATTTGTGTTTGATGGGGAGTGGGGATTTATTCTTTTGTTATTTCTAACTTGTGTAAGTGTGTGTTATATTGTAGTTTTCTCTTAATTTTTTTCTTTTCTGTATAAATATATACAGTTAGTTTAAGTGTAAACCTGGTTTGAAGTTTGTTTTTCTTTCTCCCTTTTCTCAGCGGGGGGAGGGAAGCTTTGACTCTGTATTGGGCAGTTGGCATTTTGCCAGCTCAACCGAAGACATATGTCAACTTCTGTTACTCAGAATAAACTACCTTTGAGAACATTATTTACTTACCTTTTTCACATGTTTTTCCCATAAAACCTGGAGGACAGATGCATTCCCCAGTATCTTCATGGCAAATGCCATTGTTCATGCAGGAAGGGCAATGGGAGCCACAGGAAGGGCCCCATTTCTGAGCTTCACATCCTTTTTTTGGAGAAATATGACATATTTTTTATCTTCTTAGTCAGTAAGCCATCAAGTTGTGAAATTATTTTTCAGACAAACAGTAAAATACATGAAAGTACAATCCATATGGAACCCCCATGCTCCAGCCCACTGGACCACTTTAATTGTTATAGAGGCAGTAGTTTCAAAATTCAAATTTGCTACATCACATTAATTCATTGGTAACTCCTAGAAGTATCCCGTAGATGTTCACAAGTGAAAAATATGTTACCATCATAAACATTTTCCCTGTACTGTGAGATATTTGAACAGCTATTTATTTTCACATATCAATCTTATATTTCTGTCCAAGTTAATATAATATACTTTTCTTTGTATCTGATGAAAATGGACACAGCAGCATAAGCTATGAGACATAGAATACTTAATGGAAAATATCTAAACTCATCCTTTCATCCACTAGGAAGTGACACTAAGGCTAGGGTATTTTGTGAAGAAGATGATAAAATAAATCCGGTTTGAATATAAGCTATCATAGAGAACTGGGAGATAGTCAAGAATGACATCCTTCATTTATACTTACTTGATTTGGAAAAGCTGAGATGCTGAGAAAAGAGCTAGCTGTCCTGGAAATAGCTAAGATGAATTGAACTTATTTCTGATTTTTTCCCCTTTCTCAGCTGTTTAAATCAGTATCAGCTTGTACCAAATACCCTTGGGAAGAAATTTCTTCTGACATAATCTGATGGCAGTGTATGCCAAGAAAGATTTTAGCCCTTATTTGGGTGCAGTATATTTAATTTCAGATTCATTAGGATTTTATACAATTAATTATCAGCACACATCAATGAAACTTACGTCTTACAATAAGCCTTGTGTAAGCAGAAGTAAAGAGGTTTCCTCCTATATATCTGGCAGAGTAAACCCCTGCATCCTGTGGTTGAACTTGAGGATAGGAGACTTCCAGCTCCCCTGGCACTTCATGTCTGGGCACAGAGTGGATGAAGGAACCTAGGAAAGGAGCACATGGATGCCATAGACATATGTCATTCACCCTCTACATACAGACAGGAGTTTGCATTGGTTACTGAAGAAAGACAGATGAGATGAACTAAGTAGCACAATCAATTTATTAGTTATGAATTTCTGACAGTTCTTTAGCTCTCTTTGTTTTTCATAGCTGGAGGGGTGCAAATGAAAAAGAGGAAATTTAGTAAGTGAACGCAACAAACAACTTTACACTCAGCATTGCAAAGATTCTAGGGGTTAAAAGTGTTCACTTTGTTTCTTGGTCTTTTCCAAAGTGAGGGGTAAGAATCCATAAGGAGTTTGGGGTGGTTGGAGTTGAATAGCAAATCCCAGCCAGGTCCAATTTAATCTGACCAGAACAAAGGCTTACTTAGGAGGTCAAAGCAGGAAGAACTGAGTACAGCTTTATCTTTTCTTCCCAGACTTAACATGTTTCTGTCTCTTCTGTGTTTTGGGTTTTTGGTTGTTCGGTTATGGTTTGGTTTTTTTCACCAGTGAGCTTATCTGTGTTATTCTAGTTTTGCTGCAGTTGGTCATAAATGTTTGCTAAACAAGGCAATAGCATTTGGTCTTCTCCCATCCCTCTGGATCACCAAGTAACATTTGAACATTGGTGGCTGTCAAAGGAAAGCTGCACCCATTGAACTTCAGAACTTCTGGAAGTCCTTCCACTCCAGGCTGCTGCTGACAGCTAATGCCAGGTCCAGCCAGCTCTCACTGAAATATATGTGCACATGCTTATACACACTGTACAAACAAAACCAACCACCACCAAACTCACACAGCAGTGAGTTTATGGGTACTGCATGTTTATGGGACCCACTAGAGTGGCTTGCATTGGAAGGAATCTTGAAGATCATCCAGTTGCTAACCCACTGCCATGGGCAGGTATAGCTTTCACTAGATCACTTTATTGAAAACCTCATCCAGTTTGGCCTTGAACACTTTCATGGATGGGGCAAACAACACCTCTATGGGCCACCTGTTCCAGTGACTTACTACACTCACATACAAGAGTTTCTCTCTAGTATCTGATCTAAACCCAGCTTCTTTCAGATTAAAGCCATTTCCCCTTGTCCTGTCACTACACACCCTTGTCAGAAGTCTCTCTCCAGCCTTCAGCTACTTGAAGGCCACAATAAAGTCTTCCTGGGGACTTTCCAGGCTGCACAACCAGCTTTCTCACAATGACAACCCAGACAGCCTGATCCTGTTCTGACTTGCTGACTGACCACTAAACAGATGTTACTCTCACAAATAAAATGTCCTTACCTTCTACATTCCCTTACAATTACACTGATAATGTAACAACTTTTTTTTTTTCACTTTTTTCACCTTTCTGAAATAATTTAGGAGGTAAACAGCATTAGGCAGGATCTTTACTGTCTGTGATCATACTTGTCATACTATTGACTATAGTCAAATTTCAGGCATCCAGAAACATAAAACTTTGCTGAGGATCATATCCAAAACAGCACAAAGACTGTGGGTCATTTCAGTCCATAACAATACATAACAACATCTCTCCAAGAAAATGGGGCCAAATTAAAAGAACAAATAATGAAAGGGATTTTTCTGGAGCTGTGAGGCTTTTCCTACATACCTTTTGAGTTACAAGCTACATAACAAACTTGACAGCAAAGCATTAAGAAAGCCCTATGCTCACTGTCTGTTAGCAAGGCTCAGTTTTTCATGGCTTGTTTTCCAAGGTGGCACATGTTAGGCTGATGTCTTAAAGAAACTCTGTTTAGCAGAATCATTTAGTTCTCTAGACAGCCATTGTGCGGTTCTGTAAGGGGGAAATGACATTTTACATTACTTAATTGAAAGACTGCAACACCTAAATATAGCAGGAGAAATACTTTCTCTTCTTTGCCAGATTCTGTATCAGGAATTCCCGGGGATGTTTTTTCTACAGCAACCTCAGGTGAAAAACTTGATCTACTCTCTAAAGTCAGTTTTTGCCAAATTTCTAGATGGAATCTCAGCTAAGGGAGCACCATGATGTAAGCTCTCCTGCTCCAATATCTCATCTGATTCTTGTATGAGAAGATGCTGACAGGAAATTACAAATTTTTCCTAGAGACCCTGAAAAGACAAGTGATGGCAAACTTCCTCCATTGTGCCCTGACTTAGCTGAATCTCTTACGAGTGAAGAAATAGGTATTTAGGCAATTGTACTTTGCATATTGCTTTTTTAAAAGACACCTTTTTTATTTTTCTCTTCCAACCTGTAGAAAATTACCCAGTAATTGGGCTTGAGGCTGAACTACTGCACCATTCTTTTGCAGTGTATTGATTCTTCCTTGCCTCATTCTACTGTGTTTACACCCTGTTTCCTGGTATCTCACTGTATGCTAGACTATCAGACAAAGATGGATATGTGTTTTCCACAACTATAATTTGTTGGGGTCTAACATTCTGATTAAATATGAAGGCGCTCTGAGTTTTAGTAACCTATATTTTCTTACATTTCTACAGGAGGTAGATAGCAAACTGCACATATTTCTAAATGTCAAGCAGGAGCAACACACAGCTGAACAATGAGTTACATGTAACTTAGGTCTCATGTTAGATAAAAAGGTTGGTGTGTTATAGGTTTAGCCAGGTGG
>VWZD01007984.1:19241-30403 GCA_013396695.1 Sakesphorus luctuosus | reverse complement strand
CAGTTGGCATTTTGCCAGCTCAACCCAAGACATGGTGTTACAAAATTTGCAACCTAACTCTTGTAGTTGAATGAAATAATGACAAAAAATTGTTTACAGATTTTTCTTTCTAATAGCAAACTACTAATGATTGGTTTCTTAGCTTGAAGAGCATCATGACCTCAAAAATGGCGTCAAAAAGCCATTGAAAGAATAAAAGGTATGACCTGAGAAGCAGTAAAAATGCAAAGAAAAACACACCAACTTAAACTTTACAGTGACACAGGAAAAAGAACAGAAACAAAAACAAAAATGAAAATGAAAATGAAAATGAGAACCGAAGCTAAAACCAGGCAATGGTTTTATGATGAGATGTAGAAGGAAATAAAAAAGAACAAAACATATAGCAAATGTATAAACAGAGGATTTGGTATTTTGGTGGAAAAGAAACAAGTCAGATCAACAAACCGGATATGGCAAATTGCTCCCTTAGGGAACATTAAATGAATGAGGAATTATGTCTGATCCAGTTGCACAGAATGGGCATCATCAGCAATAACTTTAAAACAGTTACTCGGCACTTAGATAAGACAATGATAGCAGGAAGTGAAAAGATGAGAAAGATTGATTACCATTCTTGTAGATCACTGCATCTTCCTCCTTTGATGCCATTCTGATGAAGGAAATATTCACATGTTCTCCTTTATTTGCTGTAACAGTTAAAGCCACTGGGTAGAATGAGGCTGAAAACAGAAATACGTGACAAATATCAGTTATTGTTTCTGGTCTCTGGCCTGAAAACTAAGAATAGTTTATGGTATGACCCTGACTCAGATTTTGACATCTTAATTTCTTTAGAGCATAAACTAACTCGTTACCACCAGCAGCCTCAATCTTATGTTTGGCAAAGACAGAGGAATTGCCTACACTCATAAACAACAGACTACCACTAGAACCTGGGGCATGAAAAAAATAATTGGCTTTTGTCCAAAACACTTCATAACTAGGAGATCCAACTGGCTGTAAAACATTTTCATGAATTTCTTTATCCCTTGAGACATATTTAAGGGAGATTGGATAAAGTACTGGAAATTGTATTGCAGAGAACAAGCAGTCATTGGCAAAAAAAATTACCTAGAATGACTCAGTTATTTTCTATTTAAGCTTTATGATGCAACTGTCAAAATAATTCAGGAGACCACAAACATGCAGGGTCTGGAGGAGGTACGGTAAGGTAAGAGCAGATCTGTGCTTGTTCACCATGCTCTCTGAAAATACAGAGAGTGTTGACTTCCACTAAGAGCCAAAGGAAAAGAAATCATATAGACAGGCAGTGATATTTTCACCAAAATATTCTCACCTGAAAATGTGGCTTAATTTAAATAAAAATTCTATGTGAAGGACTGTCTCTATTAGTGATACTTTTCAATTTTCCAATGGGAAAACTGAAATTCATTTTCCTGCTTAAACAGAAATGTACTTCTGTACATTTGTTTATAGTTCTTGGTTTAAACAAAAAAAAAGAAAGCAATAGATAGAAGAATTTTCACAGTATTTCTGCCTTTTCCTTATCATTACTAGTGGAAAAATCTTATCAGATGATAATTGGAGAACAGATAGAAAAATCTCAAGAAACAGTCTTTTTGAAACCAGTGAAATGGTAGTTTTAATTACTACATTTCTTTGAAACAAGGTAGAAACTAAAAGTTGTGAAGTGTTTTGAGGACAAATTCAGGTTTTCAGGACATTTTTAGCTCTGAGTTTTTATGCTATACTGCTATTAATATGTCATATGGGGGGAAAGCTCTCCTAGGTGAAGTTGACTTCCAAACTATTCAGTTCTTTACCTGAATGAAAATGTTCCACCTTTGTACTTCTCCTTTTAGAGCACTACGGGGAGTGAGGCACTGATTTTTACCAGTCCCTATGTTCTTTCTGTATGTAAGGCTATTTAGCCTTCAGAGTTCCTCCTGCACAAGTTCTTCTTGGATAAGTCAATCCATCCCTGTTTTTCCTTCTGCTGCCACATGTCTCTCCAACAAGGTGAGTGGGACCTTTCCAACAGGAAGGCCCACCTGAGCTTTAGCTAGAAGAGCCATTCATGCTCCTAGTCAGCTCTGTGCTCTCACAGATTCCATTTCTATTAAAGTTGTATTTATTTCACAACAAATACTTTAAGGGACACATATACAAATTAATATGAACTGTTACACAACTTCTTAAACAAAATTTGCCTTTTAGCTATAACCATGCCTCCTTTTTTTGGTTCATTTTTACCAAGATGTTGATAAAGTATTCTTTGGCTCACAACAGTGGTTCCAGAACATAAATTTGGAATCTGTGGCCAAAATTTTGTGGCAAATACATCCATAGAGGTAGGATCAGAAAGCAGAGAAAAAAAATTATGATCTGTCATACATTATATGCAATAGAACTGTCAAAAATGAGCAGGTAGATGCTACATCAAAGTTTGTACTGTTAGAATCGGAGTTTTGCTGAAGCCAAAGGAACTGTATGGGTAAGGAGAAGAAAAAGAGGAGAGGTGGTGTTTGAATCTTAAACTCTGCTGCTTAAAAAGCATTTTCAACCTGGTTTTTGCACCTTTGGAGGGGGTGGGGGTCTTGGGCAAGGTAGGCAGAATGCACTAGAATGTGGGTCTCCTAGTACTAGCCAATAGGAATGGAGACAGGGACCTCCCTGGCCAAAGAAAGGTATAAAAATACTTGTTTCTTGCTGGCCTGTGTCTGTCTCCTGGGCTGGAGAGACACATCTGATTCAGCTGAATTTGTTAAATAAAAGTTTAGTTTTTCTTCACCGACTTTGTCCTCTAAATTTTATTTGTGAGAACATTTCTCACCATATGAGGCTGAAATTGTGTTAGTACCTCCAGAATATCATTTTGTAACATCTGAGGGCATAAAAAAGGGTAATATTCTTGAAATATTTGAGGAAAGAACAATTTATTATTTCCCTTATAGAACAGAATTTTAATTAAAAATCAAAATGTTTGTGTTACGTGATGTAAAATTAAAGAAAGAAAATCTGAGCAAGAACGAGAACAGTTTTTTTCAGTGCAAGCCAGCTTTTCTCCTACAATATAATTTCCTTGAAATTTTTGATATTTTAGTGTTTTATTTTTGATTAGGAATAAGACAACTATTGTAAACTCACATTTTTTTGCAGAATGTAATTTCCATCCCCTGTGCAGTTCTAGTGTTTATGCTCTGAGTCTCTGTCACATGTTTTCATTCCTTTGTAAATGATACACAATTTATTTCAGCAGGACTCTTTCTGCTTCATATTAAGTACACACATGGGAATCTACTGAGCATTTATCATTTTACCTAGACACTGGTATCTGCACTTATAGAAACAGAGAATTCTAATGAAGCATAATGAAATAAGATCTCTTTAGAAACAGGCAAACAAAATCTGCAAGCAATCCCAACTTACTGTCAGCTCTCATGTTAGAAGTTATTTATTAATGACAAATACATAGTGAAAATCATTAGTTACTTAAGAGGGGCCAAATTTAGTGAGGTGTTATTAATTGTTTTAACAATATATTACAATTTTGTGTTCCTATTTTCTTTTCTTTGCATTTCATTAGGCTTAACAAGACTTTTTCTTCAGGGTATTGTTGTAATGGAAATGAATGCACAGTGCCTGGTGGGCTGAGTTCCAACATATTTTTAGTTTGTGACTTGTATTACATGATTTCACATCTCGAGCGTGCCAAAGCCTTATAGAGACATAACAAACGAAGCTGCAGGACAAGTGCCATAATGCTCTATTGCTAGCATTTCCATTATTGTCTCATTGCCCAATTTATGACTGAGGTTCTGTAGGGGAAATTCAATCATACACATGAAAATATACATTTATTGTGTAGAGAAATTGCATAAATTATATTTGACTAGATGGAGATCAGACTATTCTCTATAGTGTTCTATTCTTGATGTGTGTGCTGTGTACATCACTCTCCATAAAAGGATAAAGCATAAACTGTTCCCTCTCATTGCATGTATTACATGGATTCAGAAGAATGAACTTGTTACTTTCAGAATAGCAGATGTGTAGAAAAAATCAGGAAAACGAACCTCTTACCTTTACATATTATACAGCAAAAAATCTTTACTCTGTCTTCATAACTTGTAACAGGTATATAATCAGGCAGATGCCAGTTCCCTCTAATTCAGTGGCACTACCCAAATGATTAATGCTTAGTGAGTGTTTCACCAACTTCTTGCCCTGAGGATGCAAAACAGTGGCTGGATTTTCAGAAGTGCTGCTTCTTTCCATGACTTTGTGTCCCTAATAGTAAACTGCACATTTCAACTCTCGCTCAATTTTTGCTGTTGAAAAACACATTCTGCCTTTAAAAATTATACAGATGACAACAACAGTAAAGTGGAAAAAGGACTGTTTTCCCATTACCTATGGGTTGCCCAACTTCACAGTGCTTTCTTGACTTCCTCTCTCTGTGCACTTTAATAGCTTTGAGGATTTCTGAGGCATCTCTTTCTCACCCATCTAATCTGATTAGATTATATATCTTCACTGAGGATTTCCTAGTTCAAAATGTGTTAGTGAAAGCTTTTGCAGGTAAAATCCAAGAAATAGAGTCAAACCCAGAAATTAATCAAAGAAACCTGCCAGCTGCTGGTGTGAATGTTACTTATGGTTAGAACAACTTCTGTCACATACGAAGCTCTCAAAGTTTGATTACTTAAAATTCTCTACTCCTAGGTCCACAAATACCAAGTGCGAAGAACTGATTGATTCAGAAGACATTTTTCCACCCATACATGTTGTTCTACAATAGAACAGCCAGAAATGTGCTCAGCTTACTGGCAGTCTGCCACAGGCAAAGTCACATTGACTTTCCACGCACCATTAACTTATCGTCTCCTCACTGCAGCCTCCTTTAAAACAATAGAGTTGTCAATCTGGATCTGCAGAGCTTTCTTGGTAACCAGCCCAACGCTTGAAAGACCACATTTGGTCAGAGGAAACTTAAGCCAAAATAAACTCTATCTTTCTTCCAACATACCCATGTTCAAGTCATCTGATGAACCAGCTGGCATGGCACAAAACTTTAGTAGTACAGTAAAATCAACTAAAAATCAGCCACAGTTTTGAGAATTTGATTTGCTGCAGAAAATTACCCAAAATTTCTTGTACTTTTCTGCAGTTTATGGTGATCTCTGCTTTGGAACTTGTCCCAGAAGTCTTATGAGGTCTACAAACAAGGGAAATTTTGCACATTAAAAATATAATTTAATAGGCAGGGTGCTCCCACCTTCTCATCCCATTATCTCCCTTGCCACATTTGCTTTTTCTACTGTGCATAGCAATACAACTGAAATCCAGTGAATAGTGAAATCTGTGGTGGATTTTTGTGGATAATTCTCTTAGATTTTGTAAAATTTTCCTGGAGTGTCTTCAGTGTTGAGATGGATCCTTTTTTTCGTTCACAGTGACACAGACTGTGCAGATCCAGTGTTGCTGATCTGTAGATTTACTGAACCTTAGGCACGGTAGTTATTTTCTAGGCTCAGATTGCCTTTTTATTTAGAAAAACATAATAGTGATGTTTAGCTATCTCCATCTCTCAGACCTGTAAAGATTTTAAAATCGAAGCACATTTAGAAATCAAGGGTCTGATATGAAAAACCCACTGCAGGAGTTGCCATATGTTTTTCCATGGGGTCATTGAGGCCTGTACTTGCTTTTCTGACTGACTTCATGTTCCTGGGAGTAGTCAGGTGCAGGCAGAACACCTGTCATGTCCGACTAACCTCCACAAGGCAATGACTGGCTCCTACTATCAACCAGTTATCTCTGCAGTTCAGAAAAAAACCAAACTTGAGCCAAATCTATTTTTATTGACTCAGGACTGCATTTTGCCTGCACTGGAGCCATGCTTTTCCACTCACATCAACAAGGAATAACTTCCAGT
Organism: Sakesphorus luctuosus; assembly: GCA_013396695.1. Taxonomy (NCBI): domain Eukaryota; kingdom Metazoa; phylum Chordata; class Aves; order Passeriformes; family Thamnophilidae; genus Sakesphorus; species Sakesphorus luctuosus. Next base: position 24,462 of record VWZD01007984.1, on the reverse strand, counting down.
CTGCAAGCAGTGCCATGGTAAAGTCAGATCTGACCACCATACAGTACCTTGCAGTGGCATCTTCATGGTATGTATCCTTGTCACCTCATCTTTAAGTTTCCCTTCACAGTAATACGCTCCGATAGTTTCTCTGGCCTGTTCCCTCTTCCACACCACTGTTTTAGCTGCTGCTCTCTTTGAATCTTCATTAACTTCCAGTGGTTCCCGGTGCTGGTTTGTCACATCCTCCTGGTCTCGGTGTATTATGATAGACTCACGGGAGCGCCATTTGGAAGTGATACATATCAGTGATGTCTCAGAGTTGCCCACCAGAGGGAATGAATTGATCAGTATAAGGTCCAGTGCTGCCTCCACTTTACCTAAAGAAAAAAGCATCAAACAAACAAACAAACAAAATTAGTGCAGAATTCGAACATGTGGATGATCAAATCAGCAGATAAACTGTTTCACCCAGTACTCAGGGTTTTTCTCATTGGTATCTTCCACAGCTTTTGAACAAAATAATAAGAACATAGATTAACTATTCTGCTACACTGACTACAGTATTTACTTTTTATGACACAGATAGATGGAGTTTGTTCTTCTCAGAAAAGGTAGTAACTCTTGCAAGCACATAGTATTTTTTCAAGAGCTACTGCAGAAGCCCACAGAAAACCATGGGCTGCAGAAGCAGATAGATCTGTTAGACATGCATGTAAGTGCCTCAGGTATGGTGTTTTGCTGGTCAGTAGATGATAAGGTTGCCAGTTTGTGTTTCTTTTATGTCTTTTACATGGATTTAATATGTATAAATTGATGTACAGCAGTAATGTCTTTCAGTTACAGGAACTGGTATACTTTGAATACTTCAGGTATGTTTTTTTTCAACTGTTTTATGAATTCGGACTAATGATTTCATAGTCAATCACATGGTAACCATTTGAAGCCCTAACATAGTGGCAAGAACCATAGTACAAAGTAACTTTCTCAAAAACAAGGAGCAAATCAGCAACAGCATTTAAGTGAGTTGAGGTTTAAATCACTCCAAATTGCTCCCTTTGATTGACAGAACTGTGAGAAATTCATGGAGATGGAAGATGTTTAAAAATCATAGATATATGTCTAATCAAAACAATCTCTGGTAGAGTGTTACAGTTTTAGTTGTTCAAATGCAAATAGCTGGAGGGAAATACTATAATGAACACTTGGCAAATAATAGGCGTTTCCCTTTATTTTTGAAATTCAGGGTAAGGAGAAGGGAAACAGTAACATTTTTTCCAGTTGAAACAGGAAGAATTATTGGTTTCTTCTATTCATCACGTCTATTTTCCTGCTTTGGATAAAAGTATATTTTGTACTTACACAGAGAGACCTAATATTTAACGCCGCCCAGCTTCCAAATGTTTCTCCGATAGGAAGGAAGTGGTATAGTCTTAGATAAGGGAGGTCAAAAGGTCTTAGTGCTGACTGCAGTCTTTGCGTGTGTCTCTGCAGTGCTCTGGGCCAAGGGAGGAGGTCCTCCACTGCTTTCAATGCTAGCAACCACTCTGGGGACTGAAGTATCTTGACAGCACATTGACACTCACCACGCCCAACCAGTCTTCCACAGCCACCACCCTTTCATGTGCCAGCCCAGAGAGCTTGCAGTTACATAATGGAGAAATGAAACTTTCTGGAAAGGATGCAAATGGCCACTAAAGTTAATATTGCATAAAAGTGCAGGCCAGCAAAGTTAGTTCATCCTGCTGCACATTGCAAACATTGAACAAAGTTAGAGATATTTGATAGAAATAGGCCAGACTCATACATTCATTTTATAGGGCATTTATCACAAGGCTCTTAGTTTTATATGAGGAACATTTGCATTCTTACTATGGGTTTGATGCATCAGCTGAAGACAGATATAGTTCATTAATCACTAGCACTGAGACCAGCTGCAGTTTATATCATCAAGGATCACATGCCAGGTAGAGAAATTCTCAAAGTACTAAATTGCAGGATCCGGATTTCTGCAAATTTTAGTGAAACTCAGAATCAAATCTGGATTGAAATTGCATTACTTGACATAGTTATCTGTGTTGAGCTCAAGCAGAGCATTAGAGATCAGAGCAGGAATATTTTTATGTTTCTGCCTAGTGTCCACAGGCCAGAGTACCTTTCTAATTGCCTTTTGCACACAAAGGTATGAACTCAAGGGATTGGGGTCCTTCAGAGGATGGCTGCTCATCCAGAATTCAAGATCCATTTTTTCTGGCAGTTCGCAGTTCCTCTGGCTTCCAACAAAGATTGAAATGTGGAAATAACACCTTTTTACTAGCCTGCATCTCAGTCTTTTAATACACTTAAAGAAAGCAACAGGAGAAGCCTGAATTTCGAGGACTAGCTTTCATGTTGCCTTTGATCCATATGCAAGACATAGCAAAGCAATATCTCATCAGATTCAGGCACACCTCTTTCCATGTAGTAATACCAATCATGCAATAAAGGTGTAGAATAATCAAAAGTTAGACTCATTGCTTATCTATACTTGTGACTATTCCGGATGAATCAAAATCTAGCCACTGATGAATAGATAATGTTTTGATTCATTGTCTAAATTAGGTGGGTTTTGTCATATTAAACTCTGTAAGGTAACTCAGCCACCTGAGTGAGGTAGGTGGAGAACAGATGGAGTTTTATGTCTTCCCAGACAAGCACTAGAAGGATTTTCTGCCTCTAAAATGGATTTGTATCTGTGTATAAGTATGGAATCACATGCCATGCATGATTTTGCAGCTAAGGCTTCACAGATGGAATATATTCAAATAAAAACTAAAATATATGCAAGCGAAAGCTTTGCACTAAGAAATGCTATACTTCAGGTATAATTTCGGAAAAAAGAAACCCAAACTAACAAAACACCAAAAATAGCCCAAAACCCCCCAGCATCCCAGCAGACCAAGGCCTTGCAGTTAATAGGCAGGCTTTATAGTAATGCAACTTAAACTTACCCAACAGTACATGCTAAAAAGGCATTTACCTAGTCTTGCAAAAGTTAGGCAAATTGTGCCCTTGGTGCTAATGAAGACTTTGAGTATGTAAGGACCAAATAAGGACAACACAATTTAGCTCTCTCAGAAAAGCACAAAAAATACAGACAGGAAACAGCCTGTCTCTGTAGCACGGACAATCTTCCGTGCTGCCTTGAGCAAATCTTTTGACTCCTGCCCTGGTCCTTGAAGAACTGACCTTATCAGGAAGGCAATTTGCTGTGTTTGCAAATAGATTTTGAGAAGAGAAAGCACTTGCAGAAGGCTAATGCTGTAAATGGGAGATACCATGCAAGGAAGACTCATTCCTCGGTATTTATGACACACACTCATAGTGGTGCAGTGCTTTGAGCCTTTCCAGCACAGAGAAACTGGCATCCTCATCTAAATAAGTTTAAATAACAGCACACCTACTATATACCCCAGACAGCAAAATCAGTGAAGAGTTCCTCTCAGGCCATTCTTAATTACAAGATTGTCCTCTCTCTCTCACTGTGTAATGCTCAGCTGTATCTTTCACAACTTCACTAGTACAGATTTCTGTGCTTACAGCTCAGAAAGCCAACCCTATCCTGGGCTGCATCAAAAGTAGCATAGCCAGCATATCAAGGGTGGTGATTCTGCCTCTCTGCTTTTGTGTTGACTCCACCTGGAGTGCTGTATCCAGCTCTGGGGTTCCCAGCATAAAATGGACATGGACCTGTAGAACTGTGTCCAGAGGAGGGCAACCAAGATAACGGATGGCTGGAGCATTTCTGTGAGGAAAAGCTGAAAGGGTTGGTATTGTTCACCCTGAAGAAGAGAAGTCTCCAGGGAAATCTTGTAGCAGTCTTCCAGTTCCTAAAGGGGACTAATAGCTGGAGAGGGCCTTTTGTCCAGGGCATGTAGTGATAGGACAAAGGGTAATGGCTTGAAACGATAGGAGCATTAATTTATATTAGATATAAGGAAGAAATCTTTAACAGTGAAGAAGGTAAAACACTGGAACAGGTTATCTTGCCAAAATGTGGATGCCTCATCGCTGGAAGTGCTCAAGGCCAGGCTGGCTGGAGCTTTGAGCAATCTGGTCTAGTGGATGTATTTTGGCACATCCCATGGCAATGGGAATGGAACTAGATGCTCTTTAAAAAGTCTCTTCCAAATCAAATGCCATGATATTCACTTGGAGGAACTGTGCTGAACAGAGAATAAGTGTGTCCGGCTGTGCATGCAGTCCCTGTGTGTTCTCAATCCCTACCAAAATGCCATTCACGCAGGCACAGTCATGTTTTTTGTACTGCATTGCACCAGCAAAACTCAGCCAGGACCTTCTGGAAGAAACACTTTTCAGAAATTCCCTGGGACACATCCCAAGACACAATTCTATTCAAGGAGCAAGAAAGTCTCTGACAGAGATTAAAATATTGCTCCACTATATCAGAATTGGTGCTAGACACTAGAGTGTGAGAGCAAATGTGGAAATTTCAAGCTGAGATAGTTTAAAGACTGAGATGACGGCACACAGCAACTCTTACGAGAAAAGTGTTATAATTTGTTCTTTCAGAGTCCCTGCCTATACAATTCCAGATTGACAGTTAACCCTTGTCTTGTCCCCATGAGAACATGGGAATATTCTAGATGTTTTCTACCTAATGTGATGTCTCTGCAAAGTTGCCTGTTATTTGGAAAAATGTTCAATACTGGAATGGCCAACACTCCTCTACCACAGCAAGCAGCCAGAGTGGTTAGCTCCATCATAGGATAACCATACTCCACTGCACTTGAAAACACATATAATATGGACATAGGTCATATTTGCAAAGTATTTGAGAATGCAAAGTTCTAGTTTTAGGTATTAATACTGAGTAGTAGTGGAAACACAGAAATTGTTTAGACATTACACCTCTAATAAAGTATTTATTGTCCTTATATTTCTAGAGCTTTATTATTAATTGCTTGAAGTGACTGTAAGATGGAAGTCCTTCTTTTGGCACTTGGAGCATAACAGAGGAAAAAGAAGGTCTGTTGTAAGAAGTAAGCAGAAAGATTAATATTTTAACATACTACTTAAGAGAAGAGGAGAGGGCAGAAAATTCTAGTAAATTCCATCCCCTTTTTCATCAGATGAAGAGAATAAAAGATGATGTAATAGGAAGTGTTTAGGTGGTTGGGTTTTGGTGGTTTTTTAATGTTATTACTTGCAACACAAATTACTTTTGCTATTAAGTATCTGG
>VWZD01007983.1:2124-13567 GCA_013396695.1 Sakesphorus luctuosus | reverse complement strand
ATGATAACTATTCTCCTCATTTATTTGTAATTTGTATCTATTGCTAGCTACTTCAGCGTGTTAACCTAAGGTTAATGAAATTACTGCAAAAAAATTGATTTAATGCTGTACTGTGATGTGTGCTATAAGATAGAGTGAATGTAAATTCCTAAACTGTAGTTCTGCTTCTCTGAAGAAGTAGCCGGTGACAGATGGAGTAGCTAGTAAAACAGACATAACTAGAGTGAGTGGAAACCTAAAATCGAGTTTCTGAGTGTCTTGCAGGAATAAAAAGACAGGTAAAGCAAAAGCTGAAAAAAAAAAGAGAATTAAGCAGAGTGAACAAGAAGTTGATAAAAGTCCTTTAAAGTGTATACTAATATATATATATTGGAAAAACATAAGAAAAACTCCCTTAGAATTTAAATTGCATACAATCCAACCAGGTGATTGAGTTATAGTTAAGAGCTAGAAAGAGATGTCTTTAACCCCTCAGTGGGATGATCCGTTCCTCATTCTTTTAACTACAAATACTGCTATCCGAACAGCTGAGAGGAAATAAACCCATATTTCGTGAACTAAAAGACCTGTACTCCCACCCAAGGATACTGACAAGTAGAGGGTAACATCGGTCCCCAAACAGTTAAAACTGAGACAACCCTCTGTATTGCTGTCAGGTTAAAGTTGTTTAATTATGATTCATATGAATTTTGAAATCTTTAAAAAAAAAAAAAGGAGAAAAGAAAAAGCTATGAAGTAGGGGCCAAGTAACCTGAATAATGTGTCCGAAAATAGTTAAAATTCCCTGTAATCTAGCCCTGGTAAAAGCTAAAGCGGGGGAGTCTTNCTGTAATCTAGCCCTGGTAAAAGCTAAAGCGTGGGAGTCTTTGACAAAAAGACACGAACCATGGCAATTCTCACCTGAAGATCCTGAAGAATATCCTTGCTGCCGAAAAGATAAGACACCGCGCTGCTGGAAGCAACCCAGTAGGCGTAGGAGGCAGAGGGGTAGTCAAGTGGAGCATAATAGCCAGGTGGAGCATAGTATTAAGCCCATTGAAAGTAGTCAATGGGACTGCCAATCCATGTTCAAAGTGCTAAACTTGGCCGTAGTATTACTTTCTCTTTCGCGGCCCATGCTCATATTAATTCTGGGTGCTATGATCAAAACCCAGTTAAAAATCTGTTCCTTTGACAGACAGCAATATTGAGTTGCATGTAATTTAAGAAGCTTCACCGGGAAGGAAACAACATGATTGGGAAGATGTCCAAAGAGTGAAGAGAATATTTGTTTTACGAAAACAATTATGTGGGGATGTAGCGATGGTGGGGGTGTGCAGGATCTAGCTAAAGGAGAGCTCGTGCGGCAAGCAATAGAAAGCTAAAAGCGGGGCAGAGAATAAGCCACCCCTGAAAAGAGAAGATAAAAAGTGAGTTAGAGGACAGGTAGCAACCTCCAGGGTGTAGAATGAATTTGTATGTAAAATTAGTGGAGTGAATGGGCCAATCTTTGAATTTTTGTAATTGTTAGATTTGTAGTAGTCCCCTTGTGACATAAGAGTAGCCTTGGAAGGGAGTTAGTTTAACTCCATGGGAAGTATGAAAGTGGAGCCGTTCATTAGGATCCACTGAAAAAAGACACCAGGGGTGANGAAGATGTCCAAAGAGTGAAGAGAATATTTGTTTTACGAAAACAATTATGTGGGGATGTAGCGATGGTGGGGGTGTGCAGGATCTAGCTAAAGGAGAGCTCGTGCGGCAAGCAATAGAAAGCTAAAAGCGGGGCAGAGAATAAGCCACCCCTGAAAAGAGAAGATAAAAAGTGAGTTAGAGGACAGGTAGCAACCTCCAGGGTGTAGAATGAATTTGTATGTAAAATTAGTGGAGTGAATGGGCCAATCTTTGAATTTTTGTAATTGTTAGATTTGTAGTAGTCCCCTTGTGACATAAGAGTAGCCTTGGAAGGGAGTTAGTTTAACTCCATGGGAAGTATGAAAGTGGAGCCGTTCATTAGGATCCACTGAAAAAAGACACCAGGGGTGAGTTTTAACTAACAATGTTATGAGAAAAAAATGTGTTGAACGCAGAGGAAGAGCAAAGTGTAAAACGTGAGTGGGTAAAACTCCCTGTAGTTTGGTAAAAAGCGTCAATCTCATAGGAGAATACTGGTGGCCTAGAGACCCGCTAAAGTCTTAGAGTAATAAAAGAAAAAGCAAATTGTACCTGAGACAACACCACCTCTAGCTGGTGGTATTATGATAACAGCACTAAGAATCCATTTAAGAATATCCTACTTAGAAAATTTTTAGAGTATTATAAAAATGTGTTCATGCATAAGATTATTGTTTTTGCCATGTATAATTCCATGCTTAATAAGGGCAATCTACTCAGTAGTCCAAGGAATGCAAATTACCGCCATGCCTTTAGATCCAGAAAAACTACAAATGGTAAAACACATCCCTTAATGATTTTAGAAACAGAAACTGATCCTATGTTGACAGCAGTTAAAAAAGCAGTGATCCAAATAGAAAGACAAATTAATAAATTTCCAAGTCAAAGACGGGGAAATTGTGATGAATATAGACTTAATTTGTGTCAAGAACATAACGAGACATTCTGTGTAGCTTGATGCGGTAAAGATTTAGCAACAGAATGTCTATGAGCTTATCAAATAACGTATAAAAAGTAGAAAAAAGAAAATAACTAAAGTTAATAACTAAGCAGCCTTTCAGTAAGATAGATACAGTGCAGACCAAAGATAAGCCAGGAATACCTAAATACAATAGAGAGGTAAACACAATCAAGATAAGGAAGAAGTACCTCAAGTCAGCAGATAAGGCTTAACTAAAAAGATTGTCTCTAGTTAAATTTTAAGTTAAGATGACAATCCTTCTCAAGAAGACCCCAGCAATATGCAGAATCAGATGAAAGGATCTCAAGGCAGAGAGAGAAGAAAATCATTTATCGGAACTGATTAAAAATAAACCTGCTTTGAGTGTATTACAAGGGAGCCTGCGAGCTCGAATGTGTGTCACTGATGGAGCGGAGACTCCCAGTGCACCCAGCGCTATGCTGTTTGCTCTGTAGCTTTCATTACTTATAAAATTAAACTACCCTTTAAAACGAATAATTGGCTATTTGGGTGGTCGTTTATAACACTACTTCTCAAAACTGTAACAGGCAGTGTCATGGTATTCTGGCTAAAGGTAAGGGTGCTCTCCCTTCCCCCTCCTCCACAGTACAGGTTTCCTCTGTATCACACCTTAGCAGTCCAGCTGCTATTGGATCCCATCAAAAACCTTTTGGATAAGCTGATGTATTTATACCTCTCAGTTTGAGAGTTTGGACTTTACCATTTCCATAACTTAGTGGATTCTGAATAGGCTGCCAGATAATCAATATGCAAAAACTGGGCTGCAGGAGACAGCAAGCTGCAAGTGGTAATGGCTGCATAATGATAGCTTTCTCTTTCTGTCCTTTGAGTGCTGCCTACCTGTTGCTCTCACTTTGACCTAATGTTGCTTCTCCCAGCATACATCAGGCCTTAGCACAAGCTGTGTGTTAGCCAAAAACCAGCAGTTTAGTGAACAGTAAGGGGAGGCATTCCTGACTATAGGAGGATCATGGGTTTTGCCATTCAGAATATCTCATGTGCTGTTGCGATGCCCTGTGAGACAGCGTCATCAAATCCTGGCAACAATGCTGTACCAGTCGTCAGAAGCAGAGGGTACCAGTCAAATAGTTAAAGCCTCTCATGTCACCATAGATAGAGGCAGATCACAATCTAGTCACAAGATAACTGTGCTTTAGGTAAGGACTGATGATTTTTCAAATCCTTTATACCTATGTATACCTATTGCAATGTAACTAGCTTCTTGAAAATTAGTGTTAGCTAATCATAATGTAAATGCAAAATATGTGGGAACAACTGTATATTGAAGAGTCACTTTTGGCAGCTGAAGTAAGTTCAATATGATTTACATCACCTTTTCCTCCTTAAGTGTTGCCTGTGTGCCTTCTGTATATGTATTATCTTAATTGTGTGATATCTAAGCTTGTTCTTTACTTTCCAATAAGCAATTTTCTTCAAGGTGGATGAGCATCTTGTAGCTTTAACCAGCCAGACACTTCAGAGAGTTGTACAGCCAGAGGAGAAGAGGAAGCAGTCATAAGTTTCAACAAAGGAAATTTTGGATGGACATAAAGAACAACTCCCTCCCAGTGTGAGGGGTTAAACCCTAGAATAAGCTGCCCAAGGGCAGTATGGAATTTTTGCAGATTTTCAAAATTTAGCTGGGCGAGGCCTTGAGCAACCTCATCTAACTTTGAGGTTAGCCCTGCTTTGGGCAGGTAATTTGTCTCATGACCTCCAGAGGTCACTTCTAACCTACTTTTTTCTGTAATCCTGGTAAAGAAGTCACAGTTTTGTAATGTCTCAGTTTTGTTTCAGGGCTGAGGATTCTTCTGTGTGGAGCCAAATTTGAGCTTTCTTAAACAACTATTGATAAATACTCATATAAACATATGAGACAAAAATACTACTTTCTTATAAATCAAGAAATATCAGGGAAAGTTCACTCTACCTTTTTCTAGTAAAGACAAAACAGTGGTAATTTTAAAAAGGAGTAAAGAGGTGGATATTGTGGGTTAATCCCTTCTCCCTTTGGATCAGAAGATAAGGTTACAAAGAGAGGGGCAGGAGGTAGAGATTTTTAGTGCTGGCCATTTGATACCATCCACATCACAGCTGGAGGACATGGTTTTTGGCAGGAACTGAGGAAACAGCCGCCATTTTACCTTTGGGAAACCACGCCAGGCCGCTCTCTTCAGGAAGCATTTTTTGTTTGTTCAGTGGCGAATACCCCTTTGTGGGTAAAACACTATCTCTTTTGTGCATTCTTTTATTGATATGGTTGTGGTTACTGCGATTTTTTCATTAAAATTGTGATTCCAACTTGTGGTCTCTTCTAGTGTTTCCTCTGCTGTCAGAAGGTGGTGAGGGAGTGGGCAGCCAGTTTTCCATCCCTACTCCTCATGTCTTCTCCATGTTCATGCAGGTGAAATCACAGGTTACCCTGTGGAGTGTACCCTTTTCTCCCTAGATGAGGGGCACCTGCTCCTAATAGCAGAGACTCTGGTCTGTACTGACGGGGCACGGAAAATTTCCTGTCTAAGCCCTTCTCTAAGTTTCTGGTGGCCCTCTTTAATTTCCTCTTTTAAATTCTGGAAATCCTCAGCCAGTTTTTCCATGGACAAGACATGGGACCCTAATGGAGGATAGTTTCTTCATATGTCTGGAGTCTGCCAACAAAAGCACCCACTTTTTCTTCTCCCTCCTTCCATGCCATCACTGCTAATGAGCTAGCATATGACACTGGCATGTTCTGTATGAATTTCAGTAACATGTTTGGGGTACACTGGACACTGTCTGGATTTTTAGGGAATTGCTCATTATCTGAAAAAATTATCTCCAGCACAGCTAATTCTCTCAGGCACCAGATACCTTGCTTCATGGTGTCCCACTTGTCTTGATGCACTTAATGGTCTTCCTTGCAAAGATATTTCCCTCACACGTGACAGGAGTTGCTTCCAGAGGCTGAGAGTTTCTGGTCTTTTCCCAATCTCCTGGTCAATGCCCACATCCTGGGACAGAGATCCCAGTTATTTGGCTTCACTATTGTGAGAAAAATCTCGTGTTGAAGAATTTTTAGAGAGACGAGTTGAAGGAGCAAAGCAAAAATAGGGTTTTAATGGCCAATACTGTGTACACAGGGTGCCTCCCCAGCCAAATCGCCGAGGAGCACACGGAGGAGGGAAGGGTCACCCCCATTTATTTCCTTCATGCCACGCCCCTTTCCCCCCTCCAGGAGTCCAGCCCTCTGCAGTCCATGTTTGGCACCCTGCACTCTGATTCGAAGTCCTCACTTCTTCACTGCCTTCTTTGGGCAATTTCTTGCTGCGCCATCAACGCTGATTGGCTCATCCACTTGCCCTCTCAGGCCCTCACACCGGCCGCAAGCCCTGGCAGCAGCCCCTCTGCTGGGACTGCAGCCTCACAGACTTCCCGCCAATTTTCGCCTGTCTAACCTGCATGTGGAGAAATTCCCCCCCCCTTAAAGGGCCAGTCCCAATTTCAATTAACACAGAACCTTTTAATTAACCAAACCCCTTCTTTCCACACCTCCCACAACGAACCCTCCCTTTTTATTTCTCACAACTATCATCTAGTTTCATATCATGGGCTGTGATATCCCAGCATTGGAGCAGCCAGGTCAATATGGATTCACCTGGCTGCTGGCTGAAATCTTTCCATAGCTCACCCAGGGATAGGGATCAGGTCATTATCTCTGGCTCTGTCTCTTCCACTGGTTGTGAGGGCCCTGCTTCCTCTTCATCCCTCACTATGTGAATTGATTTGGTTTTGGGTTTCTTCTTCTGAATAGAGGTGACTGCTACTGGCTTGGGTTGTCCTTCTGGTTCATCTGCAGTTTAAGTTGTCATGGTTCTTGTTGATCTGTTTTCCTTCCTGTCCCCCTGAGGGTGCTGTCTAGTGACAAGCATTGTCCAATAAGTAGTAGCCAAGGGCCAGCACATTGCATAACTTTGCTCCTCTCTGGAACTGCCACAGCATTTTTCCTTCACATATTTTATCACTTTAACAAGGTCCTGTAGTTGTTCAGGGGTGAACTTCCAAACCATTGGAGGAGAGAAGTCCCCCAAATATTGGCCCATGTCCTCCCACATGGCTATCCACCCCTGGGGCAGGTCTCTGGAAAACCTCCCCAGAAATCTCTCCTGACTCTGAACATGGTGTAAACCATACTGAAACAGAATCAAATCAAACAACAGAGAGCCACTGAATTGGACATTCCTTTTAATGCAGCCAGCTGGGGGACATGGGGAACAATTCACCATACACGGTTGCCCCTGCTACAATCTTCAGGGTATACAGGGTTGTTATGGGTTTAGCTAGGTAGGCCTAAATTTAGGCTTTACATAACAGTCTAGGCCTGGGACTGTCAGCTGACTTGAGCTGGGCTGAGCTGACAGCTGACTTCTTCTAGCCAATAGTATTGCATTCCATACCATATTATGACATCATGCCAAAAGGGGTAAGAGTCAGTGTGGGAGTGGCTTGGTCAGTCCTGGGAGGACGTGCTGTGCTGTCCCAGGAGGGACCGGAGGCCTAGGCACAGCACCAGCTCACCACCATGTTATCTTAGGGAAGTAAAATATTTGTTCTTAGTCTTTCTGCTTAAGTCTGTCTTTCTGGGGATTGAGTTTCTAAAGTGATTTGTAGTTAGAATGATGGGACTTGTGTTTACTGGGGAGCGGGAAGTTATTTCTAGTTATTTCTAACTTGTATAAGTGTATGCTATATTGTAGTTTAATTTTTCTCTTTTCTGTATAAATACATAGTTAGCTTCAACATAAATGAGTTTCTAGGGTTTTTTTCCCTTCTTCCTTTTCTCAACGAGGAGAGAAGCTGACTCTGTTATTGGGCAGTTGGCAGTTTGCCAGCTCAACCCAAGACAAGGGTAACATTCAAAGCCTCCTCCCAAAGATCCACCTCCCCCACCCCTCATTACATCACAGTTCAGTTCTTAGGTTTCTTCTTGCTTTTCTTTCATGGAGCAAGATTGCCATCTAGCATCCTGTTTCCGGTAGGAAAGTGCGAGGAAGGGGCTAGAATGAGGGGCTTCCCAGATTCCTTGTCACAGAGTCTTCCTCGCATTGGCAGGTTTCCTGGCATGTGTGATTAATTTTACTGACCTCTAACCTCCTATCTGATTGTTCTAGTTCCTACTAAGACACTTAAAGTAAACAAAGTTCGCGGCGGAGAAAGGACTTCACAACACAAGACCCATAGGATTTAAGTGAAGACATTTTATTAGACTTAGCACACAGTTTATATAGGGTTAGAACTACAGCTTATTGGCTAAAAGAGTTACCACACCACCATGCTAGAAACTTCAATTGGTTAGAACCTATCTCTCACAAGTCCCATGTTTATATTATTTCATCCTGGCTATTTTCGTGCACCTGCAGAGTCCTGTGTATTCCTACTATGTGAATTCTTGGGGAGTAACCTCCTCCCTATCAGCCAGCAGCGGCTGAGCTCCTTGCCGCTTCTGGCTGATAGCTAAGTCTCACAGGGCTTTCTCTAGATCTGAATTGCTCACTTTGATTTTACTGTAACAACAACCCAGTACTATCACTGTAACCCCTAAACCAGTGCCAGATCCAGAAGCCTCTTAAACACCTTCAGGGATGGTGATTCCACCACCTCCCTGAGCAACCTATTCCAATGCCTGACCACACTAACAATGAAATTTTTTTTCTGTTATCTAATCTGAATCTTCCTGTCCTAGTTACAGGGGCCAGGACTAGTTTATCACTGTGTGGGTATAACCAAAACTGTGTAGTCTACACTCTCTATGTAATTTCTGATGAACTGTTAATAATGGATTGTTCGCAGTAACTGCCCAGGGCACACCTGACACTTCAGGCTATAAACTGGGTTTTAAAGAACCCTGGGAGATAGGGGAGTGTTTCTGTCTTCACACCAGTGACTCAGGTGTGATAATTCCCCTCCAGGGAGTCATTAGCACCTTCACACCCAGCCTCAGGGGTCATTTCTGCTAACAGGCTATTAGGGCCTGCACAATAGGCAGCTGCAACGACCTAGACCATCAGAGATTCCAAAAATATCCCATGACTCACAGAGTTAAATCACCCATTGTGAAACTCCCCACCCAGGGGCAGGTACTGGGCATTCCCACCTGAACCTGAGCATATATAACTTTGAGTTTTGAAATTCTGGCCCCATTTTTTGGATCCAGAGGAGAACCAGAACCTCAACAGGACTGCAACTGCCACTGCCACTCTTGACAAGTCTACAACCATCATCCTCACCTCACCATCACTTCACAGGTTTCTTTTTCTTTGGACTCAGGGGGACCATGTGGCGCTCAGCACAAGGGCTAACAAACACCATTCTGTTTGTGTCCCAGGGTGCTGGGTTATACCTCTGCTTTTTGTGGGTTAAAAACCAATTTCTCTTTGTATCATTGTATTTCATTGTCTGACTTGTAATCTCTCTTGAGATGCATTCATTTCTCCTGCCAATTTACTTTTAAACCAGCGCAGTCTCATGTCTCAGCTTAAGGCCATTTCCTCTAGTCCTCTTACTGTAGGCATGGTAGAAGAGACCATCCCTCACTAGCTCCTTTAATGTAGTTGTAGAGAGCAATGTGGTCTACCCTGAGCCTCCTCTTCTCAAGAGTAAACAAACCCAGCTCCCTCAGTCATTCCACATAAGAGCTCAATGTCATTGGGGTACACTGTGCACTGGTATCTATTAGAGCTTTATACTCCTTTGGGTCCAATGTGCCAGACCACCAATTCCTCTGGTTGTCGCTCCCCTCCATCTGGATGGAGGCAGGGCCCCTCTAATATTGGTCATAGGATTCTCCACATCTTATATAAATGGATTAGAATTTCTTTTCCATGGGATCAGGAGTAAAATCAGTCCTTCCACTCTGCCTGGGAAACTGCCCACTGAAGACTGGAGCAGCAACTTTCCTGGAAGAACCCTCATTTGTGAATGCTTTTCCCTGCAATTCACATACCCGTGCCTCTAGGACTGAGGTAGGTTTTCCATCCCATTTCCTCATGTCCTCTCTGTGGTCTCATAGCTAAAACCACAGGGTACCTCATGGAGTATACCTTCTATATCCTCTCAAGCAAAAGAATGATTACTATTAATAGCTGAGATGCAGGTCCATACAGATGGGGCGTAGGACATATCCTCTTTGTTTCTGGAACCCCTGGAACAGTTTTTCACACCTTTCAGACTGTTTTTCCACAGGTGAGACAAGGGAGGAAGAGATAATTGTCTTTACATTCACAGAGTTGGTGAACCACTGCATCCACTGTTGGTGACCCGTCGTCTTTCCAGATTATTGTTGCTAATGGGTTGGCGTGTGTCCTGGGTTAAAGACAATGTATGCCATGGAGGCAGGCCCTCCGATGGAATAGAAACCCCTCCCCACAAAAATTATGCAAATTTGAAATTATGAGACTCTTGAACAAGGTTGTGATGGTTTGATCCAGGCCTTCCCTGGTAACCAGGTGTAACAAGGGAAAGGCTCATCTCCTACGTATTCCTCACCTCTTTTTTTCCCCTCCCACTTGACAAGGGAGGATATGAGAGAGGGAGATAGGAAGTGGCCCGGTCCTCTGTTTCTGGCAAGGGTTGGGAGCAGGGAGTTTTGCTGCTCTCGGTCCCTTGTCGGAGCCACGCAGGAGATCAGAGAGAGGACATGAGAGAGAGCGCGAGAAAGAGCTGATTTTCTTCTGAGAGTCGTTGGTAGGATTGTATTGGACTGGTTTGCTTGGGGGGTGGGTGGGGGTGTGTAGTAGTACCTACATGTTCTGTTCTGTCTCTTTGTTGTCCCTGTTTTCCCCTTCCCTTTCCCCTTTCCTATTCCCCTGGAAGTTTTCTGATGTTGGGTGCAGATTGTGTATATATAATTGTAAGGGTTTAGGAAAAATACATATATACTTTGACTCAATTCAGTTTCTTTCAAGTTTTTTTTCCCCCCTTTCTTTCCCCCACTTTGAGGAGCGGAGGGAGAAGGAGGGGCAACTCAGGGGCTGGGAAACCAAAACAAAACCAAGACAAAGGTGTAGAAATGAAATAATGGTTTGCTATAGACAGAGAGAGCAAAAGAGAACAAAACAACACCCACACAATAACAGAGAAAATGTCACCCAGAAATCACTCTTTCACTTCTGTATCGCCGAACTGACAATGCAGTCCCAGCGCTGTCATGTGATCCTGGCAGCAGCATCTGCCACTCAAAAGTGACCACAATGGTGGTGTCAAGCAGGGATGGACAGGTAACTCTAGCTCTGCCTGATGTGTTTTAGTGCCCCAGCGGGCGGTGGGAAGCCGGTAGATCAAGGTGGCGAGTGGCAGGAATCTGGCAGGAAAAGCTCTGGTTCGTGGTGCGATCCCTGCAGCAGACGCATGAGATGGGCACCTCGCTTTGGGCAGTAAGCAGTGGAGGGCATGGAGCAGGCTCCACACGGTGCAGCAAGCGCGGCAGCGAGTTGGAGCTATGGGGAGCCATGTGGGTTGGGCTCTGGGAGTGCCTTGGGTCCAGCTGGCTGCGTGCAGCAGCGAGGCGACAGTTGAAAAACAGCAGAAAGCAGCAGGAGCAATTGGGGACCTGCCAGGTTCCATGGCAGGGCGAGAGAGACACTGGCAGCTGCAGTCCCAAGAAAAAGAGTGGTGGCAGTGGCGGGATGCCAGCATGGGGGAGGCTGCAGAAGCTGGCGTGAGGGTTTCCCGGCTCCATGTGGGCTCACCAGGCAGAGAGGGAAACCGGAAACTGCTGCACCTTTTATTTCTTTGTTACCTTAGCAGCGCCCGGCAAGCAGCGCTGTCAGCGTGCAG